>JAHWFP010059393.1:0-12445 GCA_023313725.1 Lithobius niger
GAGTTCGCCTCCTGCAGGTGTTTACTCGAATTACGCATGTAGCCATGATTCCGGTATTTATTGTTTTCTCATCGCCAAAACATTTTCCACACCATCAGCCAAAACAAGGCCGTGTGCGGAAGGGTTAATAAGGTTCGACCTTCTCCGGCTAAAAACACAGGAAGAAGATGATTACAAATATGGTGTCGCCCGAGCGACACATGTAACAGGGAAGGTAGGGCGAGGGCAACAATACAGTAAACTGTGGGGAAACAATGCAAACACCAACCGCTCAGCGTCTACGATAACTGAGGCTAATAGTGAGCTGGGAGGGATTGCATAAATTCTCGACTGTGCCGAAGGGAAAGATACCTCACACAGGTCCCCCTCACACAGGTCCCCCTCATATCACTTCCACACACTTAAATACCACCTAACGAGGCACAGCAATTTCACAATGATAGCAGAGTTGGTCAACGGACCCACGGACTCTACCAATTGAACAAGAGTTCAACAACATTGCATATCGGGAGTTACAGGGGAGAGATAAAAAGGTATAGTGACATCGCTAAAACGAAATTATTATGCAGTGTGAGCGCTATCATCGCCCTATAACAGGTTAGTCTTTTTGCCTTAATGGTAGAACAATGTTAGTATTAGTATGAGTTATATCGATCCAACTTTCGTCTTACACTAGGGTTTAGTATACAGATCTAATACATGAACAATACTAACATAGGTATAAAGTTGCCCTATGAAACCATAAGGGTAACAGATTAAGAGGTTGGCTCTTCAAGAAGATCTTCCAAACAAAATGCAGACTTAAAGGACTTCATACGCTGCGGACCGATTGCTTTCATGAGTATATCGGCATAGAACTCTTCGCTGGGGAAGTAATCTAATCTAACCGCTCCAGCCTGCACGTGCTCCCTCACGTACCACAACTTGCGAACGTAGTGCTTGTAGCTGGCGCTCAAGTCAATTCGGCCAACCATCCCAATCAACGACCGACTGTCCGTATATATGTCCGATTGGCCACAGTCTATTCCTATCTCAGCACATATTCCGATCATCCAAAGGATTTCCTTCAAACACTCAATGAAGGCAATTAATTCACTATCCATAGAGCTCAAACATACCATCGTCTGCTTCTGGGTCTTCCAACATACGACAGCTCCTAATATCTTGATGAGGTAGCCAGAAAAACCTTTTCCATATAACATTGCCCCCCAAGAGGCATCACTGAATCCTTGGAACGCTCCAGTGCCACCCCACTTAAAGAGTAGGACCCTACTTTTGGTGGACCACAGGTATCTAATCATTCTTTTAGCTGCCTCCCAGTTCACTAACTTTGGGGAGTGATTGTACCTGGACAGAGTACATACAGCAAACATAATGTCTGGGCGACTCCCATGGCCAATATAGAGGAGCGATCCAATGGCGGATTGGTACAACTTTATATCGTAATTAACCGAGTCAAGGCAGTCGTCAATGTTCTGGGAGAGTACGATGGGGGTCTTAGCGCTTCTAGCGTCCTCAAGTACATATTGGGGTCTGTTGATATACTTAGCTTGGGTTATTGAGATTCCCATGTCATTCAGTTGAATACGGTAGCCCAAGTAGAGGCTGTTGGAGGTCTCGAGCAGCCGCGCTGCAAGCGGTCTGGGATACTGTTAAGGAGTGCTTCGTCTCCGCCGCCAAGGAAATCATCTACATGGGTAGAGAGAACTGCAAATAAGTCATTCTCCTTCTGGGGTCGGCTTCCAACGCCCTAAAACCTACGTGGAAAAGGATGCACTTCATATATTGGTACCAACACCGGCCACTTTGGGGAAGCCCATAGATTGCCTTCTTGAGTCAGAAGACTCCGTTTCCCTTGCGTTTGGGAATGCCCTGCGGCGCCCCCAGGAAGTTTTCTACATCCAGGGAACTGTTCTAGTACGCAGACTTGACGTAGAAAATCTTGATGATGTAGTGTCTAGCACTAGCCAAGGCGAGCAGGAGGTTCACGGACTGTCCCTTTACCACAGAACTCTAACTCTCTGAGTGCTAGGGGTCTAATATAAGTGTATTTCTTTCTAAAACCTACCAGTGTTGGGAGAGAAATGTTTTTAATAACTCGCCATGCTCAATTTAAAAGTAAAATTAATTTGCGGCTGAATTTTAAAGAAGTTTCATTTATAAGATTTTTATTTTGAAGCTTAAAGTTAAAAAAGTCCAACATGGATGATTTTGAAGGTGTCATTAAAGACATTCAGTATAAAGACCTTAAAAAGGCCTGTACTAAATTAGGCCTAACCGTTTGCGAAACTCGACACGAGTCCGTAACAATCTTACAAAATGCCGTTGACGAAGAAAGGATTTCTTTAACCGATCTCTCTGATGAACTAGCCCCGGCTATTGAAAAAAGAGAAGCTGTAATCGTGCAAAAGAAAGAATTAGCAGCCAAAGAGCAAGAGCTCGCGCTTAAAACCGAAGAATTGAGGTTAAAAGCTTTAGAAATGGCCAACGCAGATAAACGCATGGCTCACGAAATAGCATTACGGGACCAAGAGGCCCAAATAAGGGATCGTGACGCTCAGTTAAAGGAGCAAGAAGCACAAATTAGCGAATGCGCTAGTGCTCGTGAATTATTAAAATTAGATAAGCAGATCGAACTAGCAAGGCTAACGGCTGCAAATCTTAATAATGGTAGTTCAAACCCTAGTTGTGGTACCGTTACCCCTTCTAACCCCAGTGTCCCTGTAAACAAACCTGGTAAAATTGCTGACGCTGTCAGACTTGTAAATACATGGACTTTTGAATCGGAAATTAATATTTTTTTTAAAGATTTTTGAGAAAACTATGGAGACACAACGTATAGACAAAACAGAATGGGTCATCGGACTCCAACCTCTCTTAGGAGAAATTTTGATTAAAGTATGTGATCAAATGTCTGTTTTAGAAATGCATGATTATGAATTAGTCAAAATCAGGTTACTTGAAAGGTTTGTCTAAACTAAGGAAGCCATACAAGCTCAGTTTCGTTCACTTGAACGTGGTCCCGAACAATTGTTCCACGAACATGCGTTCGCACTCGAAACCCTATTTTCAAGATGGGTGTCCCTGGCTGAAGTGAATAGCAGCTATGACAAGTTAGCTAATTTAGTCTTACTTGAACAATTTACCAAATCATGCCCCATTGCACTGCGCAAGTGGTTGCCGGACCAAATTAAACTTGGAACGTTACACGAAGCAGCCAAACTCTGTGACGAGTATACAACCAGAAATAAACAAATTTCTGCCGACATGGCCCTTAAAACAGGGAAGGCACAACCTAGTGCGTCGTCGTCTGGACAAGCTTCAAAAGCTTCCTCCAATTTTCGAAGTGGCCCCCGAGCCTCTTCTACTGCAGCTAAACCCGCTGGTACTGCAGCATCTTCGTCCGATTCGAGTAAAAGAGACTCGGCCAGCAGCAACTACTCCAACCGTGAGTTTGACAGGCCTGGGAGGCCTAGGTGTGAGGGTGTTTGTTATTTTTGTAACAAAAGCGGTCACAAGAAATCCGAGTGTCGTTTCCGGATTGCTCAAGAGGGCAACCCAGCCTCTAACGCCGAGTATAACTTTGTTAGTAACAATCCTCCCGAAATGGTCCTATCTAAACACATTCACGAATGGACGGTGAATGGTAACAAATGTCTGGTCTTAAGAGACACAGGCTCGACACACGATGTCATTGCAAGGGATTTTGTGAAGCCCGAGCAATTCACGGGTGAATATACCCATTGTCACAACGCTCTCTCAGAGCAGACGACAGTTCACGCAATTGCCATGATTGAAGTAGAAACTCCGTATGGTAAAATCCAATTGGAAGCCCTCGTTTCAGACCACGTGGGTCCCCATTTCCAGATGCTTTTGGGTGTGGCCTCTCAAACAGTGTTAGAAGAAAAAGGTTTAACGGCCCTGCCCCCTTACTCTAATGCTGTCACTCGTTCCCAAACTAGTGTGGAACAACAACTCCCGATATCTTAACCCAAATATCGTGAGATCGATTCTGAGAGTGAAGGCGACTCAGATGGTAATTCTACTTCTAGTGTAATTTCCCCTTCCCAGGAAGGTTTAGTTTCGCCTAAGGTAGATAGCTTAGATTCAGCTATTTTAGGTCCCCAGTCAGATCAGTTAAATAAATTACTGAGTGTTGACAAACCCGATTTTGCCAAGTTGCAGTTAGACTGTCCAACTTTAAAACTATGTTGGCAAACTCGTGAGCTCCCGCTGGACCAACAGGATGAAAATAAACAGTTTTTCATCGAGAAAGGATTGCTTTTCCGTAAGCCCTTTCGGCCTTTAGGAAGACCGTCAATCAAGAAACAACTAGTGCTTCCTAAAGAGTGTAGAGATTTAGTCTTAAACACCGCACATGCTAATGCATGGGCTGGGCATCTAGGCCGATCCAAAACGAAGGATAGAGTGTTGACTAATTTTTACTGGCCACATTGTTTTACCGACATTGACAATTTTGTTTCTACATGTTTAACCTGCCACAAAAATGGTAAATCTGGACAGAAGTTTGTTGCCCCCATGGTGCTCGTGCCCATGGATGATGAGCCATTCAACCGATACGTAATCGATATCGTCGGCCCCATGAAGCCTGCTAGCAAGGCTGGTTATAAGTATATCATTCTTGTCTTTACTTGACCCGGCAACAAAGTTTCCCGAGGCCGTGCCCCTCAAAGAGTCCAACAGTCAAAGCGTTGTAGATGCGCTCCTCTTTGTGTTTTCTAGGTTAGGCTTTCCAGCCGAGCTCCAAAGCTACCTAGGCTCTTGTTTCATATCGGAACTTACAACTTTATTCTTGGAAAAATGCGGTATAAAGTGTGTTAATATTATTCAAGCGTAAACCACCCGCAATCTAACAACGTGGAACGTTTCCACCGGACGCTCAAAGCGGTGCTAAGAGCTGTCTGTTATGAGCATCCCCACAATTGGGAGAGGTGCCTGCCGGGAGCAATGTTTGCTCTAAGAACTGCTCCACATGAGAGCACTGGCTTCAGTCCAGCGGAGTTGGTCTATGGACGCAACCTCAAAGGCCCACTGGAGTTGGTGAAAAGCCATTGGATCGAATTCGATGTTCATCTTTCTGTTTTAGAAAACATTTTAGACTTGCTCCAGAGATTCCAGTATTCTCGTGAACTCTCTCAGGAGAATATCACTTGTAGTCAACAAAAAATAAATCCTATTATGACATCAAGGCAGTTGAACGTAAGTTCAAAGTTGGTGATAAGGTCCTAGTCCTTAAACCAGCAAGAACCAATAAGTTAGACATTAATTGGGATGGACCCTGTGAAGTTTTGAAACGATTATCAGATACTAATTATCTTGTAAAAAAAATCGTTAAGTTTACAAAAAGAAACCATATATCATGTAAACCTTCTCAAGCTCTATCTGCCTAGGGAGGGGTCTAGTAATCATTCTTACAATGAAGAACGTGAGCTTCCTCACACCGACCATGTTTGGACAGGTCAGCCTGGAGATGGCCACCTTACTGCTAAGGCCACCATGAGTCATTTCAAAAATACAGGCAACTTAACTGAGTTGCAGAAGAACGACCTCCTTGAGGTATTCGAAAAAGTAGACGGTTTTTTTTTTACTTTACCAGGACGCACTGATCTTGTCACGCATGACGTTGAATTAGTCGATTCCAAAGTCAAACCCTGTAAGTACTATCGCCACGCGAAATTCGAAAGGGATTTGATAGTGACTGAAATCAAGCGTATGCTTGACTTGGGCTTAATCGTTGAAACCGATTCCCCCCATGGTTCACCCATGATCATCGTGCAAAAAGAGGATGCTAGCCCACGTCCAGTAGCTGACTATAGAGAGTTAAACAACAACACAGTCACAAAAGACTACCCTATTCTCAATATTGAGGAATCTATTGAACGTGCAGCTAATTGGAAGTACATTTCCATTTCCGATCTCAACCTTGGATTTTGGCAAGTGCGCTTGACGCCACAGGCATCAATGGCCGCCACCATCACAACTCCCATTGGGAAGTTTGCTCCCCTCATGATGAACATGGGGATGAAGAACGCTCCCTTCTGCTTTCAAAAGCTCATGGATAATGTCACTCGTGGCATGGAAGAGTACGTCACACCCTTCCAAGACGACACTGCTGTAGGGGCCGAAACGTGGCCACAGCATCTCGAAAACATTCACAATTTCCTCTCTACTGTTAAGAAGGCCGGATTGACTGTCAGTGCCAAGAAATCGCAGGTCGCTTGCAGCAAATCTACTTTCCTTGGCCATGAAGTTGGCAATGGATCTCGTACACCCTCCGAGGTGAAGGTCTTGCCCGTGCAGAAATTCGCACGACCACAAACTAAGAAAGATGTCCGTTCCTTTCTCGGTTTGGTAGGATATTACCAAAGGTATGTCCCTCACTATTCTGAAATTTGTGCATGTCTCACAGACTCCTTGAAAAAGGATGCACCCGATCCCATCATTTGGGATGAGTCTAAGCAAGCTGCTTTTGACACTTTGAAAAACTCGTTAGTGACGTTTCCCGTCCTGAGAGCCCCCGACTTCACACAACAATTTATTTTGCAGTGTGATTGTTCAGACCGAGGTATGGGTTGTGTTTTGTCACAAGTGTTTGGAGAAGATGAACACCCCTGTCTTTACGTTTCATGTAAACTGACAGTACGTGAGCAAAACTATGGTACGACAGAAAAAGAATGGGCATGTTTGATCTGGTCCGTTGCTAAGTTGCGTCCCTACATCTACGGAACAAAATTTGTCATAGAATCAGATCACAACCCGTGGTCAAAAAGTGTGTTTTTATTTATATAACTTGTCTTTTGCTCCAATTTTCCTTGTGGCCTGTACGAATTTCCTGCAACAAGCAGCGCGGACAGCACTAAGTTAATTTTTGCAAAAAGTGTCCCTTTAAACTTGTAATTTTTATTTACAAAAATATCTTGAGCCACAAAAACGTCAGTCCCCCCCCAAAAAAAATAAAATGACAAATTTTTATTTTTTGTAAACAATGTATTCTTATAACTTGTGGTGATGTATTTCACGGGAGGTGTAGTCCTCAGAAGGTGTATTCCTTGGTGCATTAATTAATGTAATTTATTTACATGGCTTGGCAGTCTTGTTTTTGGCATATCTTGTGTGCACTAACCTTTCTGTTGTAGCATTTATTTGGAGTTCGACAGGAACCCCGAATAAATTCCTCCGTGTGGGGGCGTGTAAACGCGGTCTCGTATCAGACGCTCGTGGTGAGGACACAGAAGAAGATCGTCTTTATGGCGATTCCACTTTAAAAATGTAAATAATGTATATTTTTTCTCTTAGGCATAAAGCCGAAACACCATCAGCTTAGTTGTGTTTTAGATGTTGACAACACACGGTATTTTTTATTTGTAACAGGTGACGACTTTGTTTATTCATGAAAAATGTCCGACGTTCAAACCTAACCTAACCTGCGTTATAGCCCATTTTAACTAGCTGATATATTTAATCTTTTGATTTTTGCACCTAATGCACTTTGGTAAACTTAACTTCTTGCCATGAACTCTACCGGAGCTCAAACTTTTATGTTTGTTTATTTTTACGGAACCTAGTGTATGAATTTTATGTATATTTTTTTAGCATCTCCATCCAAACTCCGACCATAGCAAACCTCTAAAAACGAAAACAAACTAGCTTTCCTTCAATTAAATCATGCCTTGTATATAGCAATCTGTTTCCAAAAGTCGAATATTTATTCTGAGCAATACACTTCGTCCCCCCCCCTCCTTCAATAGTTGCGATGCATAACATCGTAGTTTATTTTTACAGGCCTAAATTCACGTTGTTTATGAGTTTTAAACTCACTGCACTTCCATGCCAGGCCTCTAATTGTTCACAAAGCCTTTAAAAATCCTTTGTTGACTCAGCTCCTTCAATACCGTAGCCGTAAATACACGGAGTAAACTCCCCACGCATTGAGAGCAGCATCGCTACCCTGCCCGTCCGGGCTGTCATGGCCGACTTCCGGTAGCGACAGCTCGGCCGGTTTGGGTCAGTCTCTCCTCCTCCAAGTGCCCACCTCTTTCCCACTCTCCCCTCCGTCGCTCTCCTACAGATCCGCGCTAACCCTCTACCTGCCTGCCAAGCAGAAGGCATAAAAACCCAGACGCAGTAAACGAAACTCAACGGCTCCGAGCGCTGCTTGGGAGAGCACAGCTCAGGATTCTCAAAGCTAGAGGTCGCTACGCCGGTCGGAAGTGGAGATGCCGCGGTCCGATTGTTGCCATGCCTGGCAAAGGTAGTGGTTCGTATGTAACTTAGTTTAGATTGAAATTTTATCTTTTGGACTTACACGTCAAAATTTATAGTTTAAGTTTAACTTAACCTCGTAGCTTTGAAGGTAATTTTATGGTGCGTCAAGCCAAACGGCATTTCGGACGTTGGCGGCCGTAATTTAAGGGTTCACGGTCCCTTACTAAAAACCAGCTTTTATTCTTCATCGTTTCTTTAAACACAGTTTAATGTAAACAAAGGTCTGTTGGGTCAATTAGATTTGCAGAAGCATAGTACTTCATGGAGTGTACATCCCTTTTCTAATGTGAATCGCCAATGGGTACGGTTTGATTATTTGGGTGTTCCCTTGTAAAAAATAACTGTAGGTAGGTCTACTATTACTACACAGCCGAGACTGTTCGTATTTAAAGGGCTCTTTTGCGAAATCCCCGTTGCCTAAAAAGATCACTGTTTCTATTTGAAATTCTTTGTTGAACATAATTCTGTTGTAGTTTGAATTTAATGTAAATTCTCCATTTTATTTAACCTAAACTAAGGTGTAAATATACCAAATGTAAAGTGCAAATGTTTTAATGTTTTAATATGTCTGACTAAAATAAAAACCAGGAGTTTTAAACGTCCGACGGTTTTTTTGTTCGTTGTTTTGCTAGAAGTTAATAGGTAAGACAATTCTCTTCAAATATAATTTAGCTAGCCTTTTCCCACCTTGGTGGCAGTGTTACCCGCTATTTAATCACTAGTTAAGTCTTAGATTAGGACTTCAATGGTCCATTCCCTACATCGGGACAGTAGCAGTTGTGCTGTTTAACCGAAAAAGTATGTAAACGCCAAGTAGAGTGATTGATAGTAAGATCCAGTTACACCATGCGACCAGCGATGTTACAAGCACCTACTCCGTGGTAGCATCCGCCGTTACAAGTACAAGGATGGAAGGGATGCCTCTCTTACGTACATATATCCCCATACACCTTACATTTACATTGTATCCTCCCACGGAGAGAGCCCGTAGGGACAAGACATTGTATTGACAAGTGGGGACGTATATAACGTCACAGAGTTCCACATTGCGGGGGTAAGTCATACCCTTACGGTTCATTCAAGATATGCTACTATTACCAATATGGTATCCTATTACAAGGACATTCCCCCAAGGCTAACCAGGAGGGTACTACATTGACCAAGCTCGACATCAGGATCAACACTGTTAATAACATGGTACCTTACATCGTAAGTAATCTTAAAGTCACAAACCCTGAGTTGGTGAACATCAGGTGGGGTAGGGTCATTTATTACGGTCATAGTGACTATAACTATAGCATAAATCCAGCTTTAGCATAAAAGAGCAAAGCTTATGCAGTCCAAGAGGTACGGTCTATACTCGTATACCCCTAATGACAGTTAAAACCTATTATATTCACAGTAAAATTGGGTGAATCGTGTAACAGGGATTGGTAAGGGATTACCATGCTTCAATAGGTAAGTCTTAAATTATAGGTGGGAATATCACGCGACTGTTACAAACTGGTAAAATTTGTGATGAACACTCCAAAACGGCTAAGAGGAGAAAAATCACAATACTGGGTCGAGGCGAGGGTAGATAGTTGCTATAGTACACAAGCAAGGAGTACCAAAGGTAAGTGTAGGTTATTATACCCAATAAAACCTCAATTGTAGTTTAACATAGGTTGTGATATTTGCCCAAAACACTTCAGCACAGCGAGAAACAAGATATTCTACGGGTACTGTCTCTAGTTCGTTAAAGTGTGGCAAGTAGCATGCTGGTAATTCAAACCTAGCATCAAACTTAAACTTTAGCACACTATGTAAGACTAAAGTGGTTTCAGGCGTCTACAGTATCGACCGCGCCAAGTAAAAAACATAAGACTTTGGAGCTAATAAAACTCCTGAAACGGTAGTTATTCGTCAGTCTAAATAACAAAGATGTTTAGGTGTTTGTTAAGTAGATTTCCCTGTCCTGTAAACACGTTAACTCTAGAATACCTTTGCACTGGGGATATCCGGGGTGCACCATTAGAGGAGATAAAAGGAAGATTGCTTTACTTACAGTTCTTCACAGTGAGTCCGGATGGAATCTTGCAAAGCAAAAACAGCAACCGGCACTAAAGTATAATTAGGAACACATACTTCTCATAAGAGAAGTCCCTAACAGACCACAGCTAGGCAGCCTAATGCTGGAAAGCCTACTGATTTAATTTATAAAAACAGACACTTTGCAGGAGACAGGTGACAGGAAACTGCGCCAAGTCCAGGGCAAAACTCAGGTTTAACTGGTCTCCTCAACGGCTAGTGCTGGGCTAATGGAATTCTGGAAGGAAAGGGAAAAGGTATTTGAAGAGGGGGGGATTGAGGCTTAATGGCGCGTCGACAACGTGGTCATTGCGCCAACCTCAGTCACAGTGCAGTGATCCGGGTTGCCACTGCACCACACATTACAGAGATGTTATTCAAACCCCAAATCTAAATCTTGTCATACATCTGTACCTCCTGCAAAAATTGAAGGCTGAATGGTCTACAGTACAATATTGGTGCCACCCCCACGTAATGGTGTAGCTAAATATTCGTGTCGGACAGGGTCACCTACCTTAATAGACGTGCAGAAAAGATGAAAACTGTAGAGGATACGAGCATCCAAAAACGTGCACTAGGCATGCAATAGACTAAGGGCGGCACCGCATACGAGTCCAGAGACTTGTAGTTTAAAATAGCATGCACTTGATAAGTTAATCTTGGTCACTGGCCTCATACGAGAGTATAGCACAAAAGCAACTTGTGATGGGCCGCATACTAGCCTGATTATGTTAGCCCTATGTAATGGGGAACTGAACACTTAAGTAGTTAAAGTTTGAAGGATAAAATCGTCACGATCGGGCTTTATTGCTTCCCTTACTGTGACCTGGATGAATATCAATGTCCTTAACTGGGAAAAAAGTGACATGGGCTGGCCTTCAATAAACATACAGGGCAAGGCTGTGACCTGACAATTAATAACAGAAAAAACAGTAATTGTTTTACATTTGTCTCTAAGGGGCAGGGTTAGGTTAGTAATTATGGCATATACGTCTCTCACATGGAAAAACGTGGTAATTACGTTACCAATTACAATAGTGGTTGGAGGCGAACGTAACTCAAATGTAACTCTTACTAAGCTGGAGACAAACCGGGAGAGGAATTCTGCGTCACTGCGGAAAACTCTTAGTGACTGTATGGGGAGTAGTAACCGTAGGACCGCCAAACGGGATTCAGGCGTAAATTAATCGGTTGAGCACAGTCTAAACTGACAACTTGTGATTCTACGAAATAAATTCAAACTATAATAACACCTTATGCGTGGGTAGAAGTAGTTATTCACGTGTTGGGTTACAGTTAACACTGCGTTACTAGATGTGACGTTGTATCAGACTCCGTACTCAGAATTACGTTGTCAAACTACCTACCAAACTTTCTATTGCTGTAGAGACCACATTGCTACGAAACTTGAGAAAGGAAGCGAGCGTAGTGAGCTACTACTACCAAACTGGCTACCAAACTGGCTATTGCTGTAGCGACCACATTGCTACCAAACTGTGATAAACTCGGTCCGGACGTCGGGGGTCAAGTTACCAACCGGTATTTATCAACTGAAATTGCTCGGTACAGTCAAATACGTCTCCCCCACCCACATTAGAAGGGAGGAGGTACTACCGTACTCAACAATGGACACGACGTAAGGAAGAGGCCGATCACGATTTCTAACCTAAACTTAAGACATCTGTCTGATTTCAAGTAGCAACAATTGTTGGAGGGTGGGGGATTAATTTAGGTTAGGGTGCCCTGAATCTCCTGATTCTTCCTACGTCATCCTTCAAAGAGACTGGAATAAAATGCTTGGATCTTTAACACTATGCAAGAAATAGATGTCATAATTTCCGTTGGCGATCACTATGTGGGATTTTATTGGTACAAGGTAACAAATAGTCAGGGTGAGTCACAGTCACTTTCATATGGTTGGAAACTCAGTTAGGGGTAAAAGATAACTAGTGTTCGAATTCTCCAGCATGAATGGGACGGAGGGGGGGGGGGATTGAGGCTTAATGGCACGTCGACAACTTGGTCATTAGCGCCAACCTCAGTCACAGTGCAGTGGTCCGGGTTGCCACTGCACCACACATTACAGAGA
>JAHWFP010059414.1:0-14744 GCA_023313725.1 Lithobius niger
TTTTACTTATCCGAAAACGCTTACCTTTATTTTGCTTATTCGTTATAATGCTCTCTCTCACTGTCCACTAACATGAATTTCTTGCTACCCACTCCCTCTCCCACCAGGGGTGTCGCGCGCTGCCCCTTGCATGCCCGTGTCACTTTTCGCTTGGAACTTATGGTTCGGTGAAGAGCGGGGCCGGTGGGTGGGTTACCGTAAAGGTAAGCGTTTTCGGATAAGTAAAAACAACTTATTAGTTCTAAAACTAAGTTTTTACTTGGATCCGAAAAAGCTTACCTTTATTTTGCTGAATTCGTCCATTCGGAGGTGGGTCCAGCCGAACCTGAGGCCGGGTAGCATGAAATTCATATTGTACTCAACAACCACTAACCTGACCTCCTTGTCATCTTCCCGATACTGTCGACCCCGCCAGCGTGTGTGGACCTAAGGATGTGAGGCTGGTGACATCGTCCAGGTCTCTAAAATAATGGCTGACGAAAGTTGACTTGTGTCTCCATGAACAAGCGGAAATCACTTCACTGACGGATGCTCCAGAAGCAATTGCCCAAGACGCGGAGAGGGCCCTAAGTTCGTGGCCACGAACCGCCTGTGGTGTGTCCACGCAGTCTGTTGGGTTCTCATAAGCTCGTTTTATCACATTCCTAATCCACTGGGCAATCTTTGCTGGAGTCACTTTGCCAGATTTGGCGATTTCCATGTTTCCGGCATCCACAGGTGCGAACAAGGGCCTCCTCGTAAGTGCGTGGGCCCCTCCCCCTTCCTGATCCGTCCGGTTGCCTTCGGTCGTGGGATTCCAATGTTTTGTCAGTTCGAGGTAACAACTGAGTGCCCTGACCGGGCATTGTAGACGCTCGGTGTCCTCATTTCCTACGATGGTGCCGAGTGCCTTAAGGACAAAAGGTTTTGTGAATTCATCGGGTTTTTGGGTTTTTGCCCGAAACAGAGGATTGTACATGATTGACACTTCCTTCCCCTTCCTGGAAAATCTGAGGCAGTCTTTGTCGCGGGAAAAAGCACAGATTTCACTCTGTCGAGCCGCGGTGGCCATTGCCAGCAGGAACACAGTCTTTTCCGTGAGGTGAAGCAGTGAGGCTTTCCGAAGCGGCTCGTAAGGTGCCTTGGTGAGGCTCAAAAGCACGAAGGGAAGGTTCCATTTTGGGAAGAGTGTTCTTATTTTTGGTCTTTGATTTCCAAACGAGTGAATTAGATTGGAAATGATTCTGCTATTTACGACTTCTTCTTTCTTATGGCAGGAGAGGACCGAGTTAATGGTTGACCGATACCCTTTGATAGCATTAACTGAAAGACCTTTGTTGAATAGGTGGACCAGGAATGCTGATAAGTCTGCGGCGGAAGGATCCACTGCGTTGAGAGTTCTCTCTTCACACCATTGAAACCAACCTGACCATTTTGCCTCGTAAACTTTAATTGTTGAAGGGCGATGGCATTTGAGGAGATTGTTGGTAACCTCCAATGAGAACCCCGCCGCCTTAAGTGATCTTTTCATAGTCTCCACGCGTGAAGATGAAGTGACTCCACTTTGGGGTGCAGAGTCTTCCCACACTGTTGAGACAGTAGGTCCGGAGTCGGTTCTAGCATGATCGGTGGTTCCTTGATTATTTCCAGCAAGTCCACGTACCATGCTGCTGCCGGCCACAGCGGGGCTACAAGGATGTATTGACCCGGTGACTGGCGTATTTTTCTGATCACTTGTGGGAGAAGTGTGAACGGGGGAAACAGATAGGCGGATATCCCTAGCCATGAGATGCTTAGGGCATCCGTCGCCCATGCCTTTGGGTCTGGGTACGGTGACACGAACTGATCGAGTTGATTGTTTTTTCTTGTCGCGAACAAGTCTACGATCGGCCGACCCCACACCTGGAAGAGACTTTGGCAGACTGAGGGCTGAAGCTTCCATTCCGTGGTTAACGTCTGTTGATCCCTGGAGAGCTCGTCTGCTAGGACGTTGAGTTTTCCTGGGATGTGTCTGGGAATCAGGGTGATCTTGCATTCCAAACAAATCTTGAACAGGGCTGACGCTTCCTCGTAGAGGGTTCTTGAGTGCGTTCCCCCTCCCCGTCTTATGTACGCAATCGTCGTGGTATTGTCGGACATCACCGTTGCTACCGATCCTTGTAGGAGTCCCGACCATTCCCGGACTGCGTTCTTTACTGCTCGTAATTCGAGGTTGTTGATATGTAGGTTCCTTTCCTCTGTTGTCCATCGCCCTGCTGCCGTGAGGGATCCCAGATGGGCTCCCCAGCCCTGGAGTGATGCATCTGTGAAGATTGTGCTGGTCGCGACTTGTGCGTGGACTGGCACACCTTCTCGCAGGTTGCTTGTCGCCATCCACCAGGTTAATTCCTCCCGTGGAAGGTTGTGTAATGGGATGACTGTCTCCCATGATTTGGAGTGGTCCCAGTTGTTCTTTCTGAACCAGTGGAGACATCGGGTTCTCCATGTTCCCATTGGGATCAAGGTTGCCATCGAGTCTGCCTGTCCGATAGTCTTGCTGAGAACCCTGGCGGTTGTCGTCTGTGCCTGAAGTAGTGTTCGTAATGCTGCTTGTGTGGATTGGATTCTTGCTTCCGATGGTTTCACACTGAACTGATCCAGATCGAAGTCCGCTCCCAGGAACGTAAAGTTCTTGGCTGGGGTGAATAAGGACTTTGACGTTTTGATGCCCAAGCCCAGGAGAAAAAGGAGGTCCGCTGTCTTCACAAGTTGTTGGAACAACTGCTTCTTGCAAAGGTTTCGAATCAGCCAGTCGTCGAGGTACGCATGTGCCTTCACACGTTGTTGATGAAGAAAAGTGAGAACTGGGCGCATGAGTGAGGTGAAGACGTGTGGAGCCGTGCACAGTCCGAATGGGATAACCTTGAAGTGGTAGGTTATTCCGTTCGAAATAAATCGGAAGTACTTGAACGACGATGGGTGGAGCGGGACGTGGAGGTATGCATCTTCGAGATCCAGTGAGACAGTGAATTCGTGGGGACGGAGAGATTCCCTCACCGATGCCAGTGTCTCCATTTGGAAGTGTTCTTGTTGGATGAATTTGTTCAGTTTGCGGAGGTTGAAGATGAGTCTGGATCCACCTCCCTTCTTTGGGATCACCCTCGCCGAGCTGTAGAAACCGGGGGTGTTCTGAACTGATCTCTGGATTGCGTCTTTTTTGAGGAGTTCTTCCACTTCCCGCTCCAAGGCTTCGTCCTTTCTGTTTTTCAACCACACTGGGGCCTCGTTTCGCAGCCTTGGCTTTGTTGTGAAGGGTGGATAGTATCCTTCCTTTACAATAGACAAAATGAAGGCGTCCTGTGTAAGCTGTTCCCATTCTTGAAAGTGGTGTTTTATCCTGCCTCCCACTTGCCGGTGAAGGGGTGCAGGATGGAACTTCTGGATGTCACTTGGATCCTCCTCGGTTATTTTTACCTCCTCGACCTCCTTTTGAGTAGGCTTGTCCGTGCTTGTGATGCTGGTCTTGCTCCTGTCGGGGGGCATTCTTCCCTCCTCTTCCTTTGGGCGACTTGTAGGCCATGGCAATTTTAGGGGCCCCGGCGTTACCCTGGGACTCACGAAAGGGCGGCTTGTAAGCAACTCCCACGTAAGTGTTTTGTTGATACTTTGGCTTATCTTTCGGATCCAAAACGGGTTTGCCCTTGTCCTTCAATTCTGGGGCATACTCAAGGAGCTTCCCGTTGAAAAGCTTGTCACTTTGATGGAAGGGAAGCAGCCGAAGCTTGTGAACTGTGTCCCTTGGTACGTTCTTGGCCGAAGCGAGGAATGCATCTCGCCGACGAAGGAGATTGTTTGCCACAAGTCGAATTCCCCAGTTCATTGCATTTACTTGGTAAGTTGGTATGCCTGTTTCATTAAGATGAGTGCGTGGCTAAGTAAGGTTTCATCCCGGAACTCCTGTGGTGTGTTCAGATACGACTGGAGCGCTGCTGTGGATGCTGAGTAAACCAGCTCGGCGTGTGACGTGGCTCGCATGGTCAGCCGCATCATTTTCTCATCCGCCTCAAATTGTTTTAACGGTGTATTGATGAACGACGGCTTCGAAAGTTCAGAGTCATATTCCATGCTTACTTCCTCAGTTAGAACCTCAGCTTCTTTCGTGGTGGCAAAGTATCTAGGTTTGGGGGCCTTAAATCCTCCAGGTCCGAAAAAAAATTCTTTTTTCGATACATCGTGACGCGGTAGTTCCTTCCCTAATGCGATCGGTTCACCACCTTCTCTTAGAACACCTCCAAGGTCAAGAAGGGTTCGGTACAGAAGTCTGGATTGAGGCAAAAGGCTGGGAGGGGGGCCCACATCTTCTTTATTTGCGAACGTCACCGTCGGCGGTTCGTCAACATTTTCAGGAGGACGAGCCGGTCTTTCTTTGCAGAAACTTGCCGGTAAATAGTGGTGAACCATTCCCACTATTTCTTCAAACAACAGCTTTGATGAAGTGTTAGTTTCAATTTCTCCAAATGTTGAATTTTCTTCCCCTTCACTAGAGCAGCTTGAGTGTCTCCTGGAGCGGGACCTAGAAGAAGCTCGGTTGTCGTTTGCTTTCTTTCCATCTGACTGTCGGCGACTGAAATGATTTCTAAAGGGTGGTGTTCGACGCCCACGATCCAACGAACATCGTTTTTTTCTGGTCGTCGGATGACGAACGTCGTCTTTTTCTATTATCTTCTGATGAATGAGGAACATGATAATGTCTTTTCAAGGGGGAACAAGATCGCCGATTGTTAACCGTCGGTGATTGTCCTCGACTGTTTTTAATCGGCGACTGACGCTCGTTCTGGTCGTCGACACAATCCGGAGGACGCCTGCTCACTGTCGGCCCCTTCGACGAAGGGGACAGGATCCCTGCAGAATCACGGTGAATAATTTCATCATTCCCAGTCTTTGAATAATAGTCGGCGCTTGTTTCGGTCGCTTTAGTCGCCGACAGGAACGGTTTATAAGCAGGAACAAATTGAAACGGCACCGACGGTCGAAATTCTGTTCCTGGTGGTTTAAACGCACTGGCAGCCGAAAATGCAATTTCCTTGGCCGATTCTTCAATTGGGACAAACACATTCTTGTCCGGAAGCCCGATCCCCGAAGATTCTTCATCCGGAAGGTGATTTTGCAATAATAATTCCGGTGGAAGAAGCGGAATCAATCCCACGTCTTCGAACGCATTTTCGAGCGTGATTTCTGGGGCCGATGTCCCTGGATTGGGTGAGTCCCTCCTTGCGCGCTTTGCAGTCGGCGACTGCCCACGCGGTCCAATCCTGTCGTCAACGATTTTTTTCACCCTGGACTCAAAATTCGCTTCAAACTTCCGTAGAATCGTTTCCATCTTGCTTAAGACATCTTGTGGTGATTCTTGCGCCTTGGAAGTGGAGGAATCACCAACGTTGAGTGATGAACTTGACATCGGAAAGGTCTTGTCCGTTGGTGTGAAGCTTTCCCGGGTCAGTTCAAATTCGTCAATAAGACGATTGTCCACTGACGTCGTATGGATTTCAATTTCCACAGTTTCGGTTGGAGTCTGAATCGGTGTAGAATTTTGAGACAACGATTTTGCTTTCTTTCGCTGTTCCCTTCTCAGCATAGTCTGCTTCCTCGTGCTCACAATACTGGCAATCTCCCGTGGGTTGTGGGTCTTGCACACTTCGTCGCACGGGTTGTCGAAAAAGTCACACGACCGGCAATCGTAACATTCTTGATGCCTATCACCAGGTGTAAGACGATGTCCACAATTGCCGTACACAACCTTGGCCATCCCTAACAAATTCAGTTTCAGGTGGACAAGCTGGTCATTCCGGAAAAATAAAAAGTCTAAACTCGAGAGCACCAGACGCGATGTTACGCATGCGGCTGTCCAACGAAAAGTGACACGGGCATGCAAGGGGCGCTGTCAACAGCGCGCGACACCCCTGGTGGGAGAGGGAGTGGGTAGCAAGAAATTCATGTTAGTGGACAGTGAGAGAGAGCATTATAACAAATAAGCAAAATAAAGGTAAGCGTTTTCGGATCCAAGTAAAAACTCCATCTACTTTGTCAAAGACATTTAGTAGGTCAATCTTCTGCGATTCAGTTAAATCGCCGATCTTCTTAAAGAGAGACATGGCTTCTTTAGAATGGCTTCTATGATAATCACCAGGCTGGCCTGTCCAGACATGGTCCTTGATATAAATCACGTTCGTCAGAGAGAGTGAAATTACTGGCACCTTCCCTAGGCAGATAGGGCTTTAAAAGGTTTACATGATACACGGTTTCTTTTTGCAAACCAAATGACTTTTTAATGAGGTAGTTGGTTATCAGACAACCGTTTCAAAACTTTGCAAGGGCCATCCCAATAAATCTCTAATTTATTGGCTCTAGCTGGCTTTAGGACTAAGACTTTGTCACCAACTTTGAACTTCCGTTCAACTGCCTTAATGTCATAGTAAGATTTGTTTTTTACTTGACTTTTTACAATATTCTTAAGTGAGAGTTCCCGTGAGTACTTGAATCTTTGAAGCAAGTCCAAGATGTACTCCAGGACGGATGGATGATCGTCAGGCTCGATCCATTGGCTTTTAACAAGCTCCAGTGGGCCTTTGAGGTTACGTCCGTAGACTAACTCAGCTGGAGTGAAGCCGGTGGTCTCATGTGGAGCAGTTCGCAGGGCAAACATGGCACCTGGATGGCATCGTTCCCAATCGTGGGGATGCTCATACCAAACAGCTCTCAGCACTGCCTTGAGCGTACGGTGGAAGCGTTCCACGCTGTTACTCTGTGGATGATCCACACTAGAGTTCACACACTTAATTCCACATTTTTCAAGAAATAAAGTTGTGAGTTCGGAAATGAAGCATGAGCCCACGTCAGACTGGAGCTCGCTCGGATATCCTAGTCGGGAAAAAATTACCAGGAGTGCATCAACAACACTCTGACTGTTAGCCTCTTTGAGGGGAACAGCTTCAGGGAATTTTGTTGCGGGGTCAAGCAGTGATAATATATACTTGTAACCGGCCTTACTAGTAGGCCTGATGGGTCCAACAATATCAACAATGTATCTATTGAAGGGCTCGCCGTCCATGGGCACTAGCACCATGGGAGCAACAAACTTTTGCCCTGTCTTGCCATTTTTTTGACAAGTCAAACAAGTTAAGACGTAGGTTTCAATATCTGTAAAACAGTGGGGCCAATAGAAGTTGGATAACACTCTGTCCTTTGTTTTGGACCGGCCTAAATGCCCAGCCCATGCATTTGCGTGAGCAGTGTCTAACACAAAACTTCTACATTCTTTAGGAAGCACTAACTGGTTCTTAATTACTGGCTTACCTAAAGGTCGAAAAGGTCTACGATAAAGCAACCCTTTTTCAATGAAGAACTGTTTGTTCTCATCTTGCTGCTCGATGGGAATCTCGGCAGTCTTCCAGCAAGTTTGTAAAGTTGGACAATTTAATTGCAACTTAGCAAATTCGGTTTTGTTGATGTTTAACAGCTCAGAGAATTGATCTGTTTCGGGGCCAAGAATGGCTTCGTCTAAACTCTCAGGTTTAGGGCTAACAAAACCTTGTGTAGTTTCAGGGGGAGTGACTACACGTTGTTCAGAATCGTTATCTGAGTCAATTTCATCTTCAGAGTCGATCTCACGATAATTTGGTTTCACAATCGGGAGTTGTTGGTCCACACAAGTTTGTGAACGGGTTACAGCGTTACAATACTGGGGTAACGATTTCAAACCTTTTTCTTCCAGAATAGTCTGGGAGGGAACACCCAAAAGCATTTGGAAATGATTTCCCATGTGGTCTGAGACCAAAGCCTCTGTTTTTAAAGGCCCATACGGGGTTTGAACTTCGATCATGGCAATTGCATGAGCGGTAGTTTGCTCTGTAAGAGCGTTTAAACAATGGGTGTATTCACCCGTGAATTGATCAGGACGTACAAGTTACCTATCAATAACGTCGTGAGTAGACCCTGTGTCTCTCGACACCAAACATTTATTTCCATTCACTGACCACTCATGGATATGCTTGAACAAAACGATTTCGGGAGGATTTTTGCTCACGAAATTACACTTAGCTGCTGCAGCTGCATCAGCTTGTTCTTGGGCAATTGTAAAGGCATGAGGCCTAAAATTCCTGTCGATTGGTTAGGAGACCCGACACCAACCATCAAAAACTCGGGGACACTTTTTTTTCCTTAGCGCCAGGCCTATTTTTCAACCTCCAAGTTTAAAAAATCATATCTCCCTGGAAAATGGACTTCATCGACTCTAGTTTGCAGCTCTTAATAAACGTGAACTTTATCTAACATCCTGTGAAAACAGAACTTGAAATTTCACCATATTTTGGTCTACAGCTTCATTTGAAAAAGTGCTCAAACTGAGCGCCGACGCACGCAATCTCCGTCGCCATTTTCTACAAACATGTAAACATTTATTTGTATTTCTCGAATTTATTTCTAGGCATAAAGCCGACTAGCTTAGTGCTGTGCTAGATTACATGTTTATTACGTCTTCAATGTTTTTATTTTACTAAGGTGACGATTTTAGCAACAATGAAAACTTTGACTACACTAGCGTTATTATCTGCGGCTGCAATAATACATTTAACTTTTATGCGTTATAGCGTTTCAAAACACAAGCTGGTTTATTTAATCTTTTGCCTAGGCTTTTATGAAAGCATTATTTAACGTAATCTTTTCTCATGAACCCTACCTTGTTCTAAATGACAACACGACTACGATTATTTTACCGGACATTTTCAGTGTGTATCTTGTATTTTTATTTCAGGGCTCCGACCATAGTGATCTCAATTCCGAATGCACAACTAAGCCTTTGCCTTCAATTAATAATCATTTATTTTTACTTTGAGCATCAAACATCGTCTCCCCCCCCCCTTCCTTCAATAGTTGCAATGCATAACATTGTAGTTTTTTTTTATAAAAAAATGTATAGGCCTATTTTCACGTTGTTATGAGTCAAACTCCAGCCACGGCTTCTAAAAACACCCAATGTCGGCAAATCCCTTTGCCATCCAAGCTCCTTCCAATCCAAACTCAGTATTTTTTCTCCCCACCAATCAGAGTGCAAGGCTACCCTAGCCGTCCGCGCTGTCATGGCCGACTTCCGGTAGTGCCAGCTCGGCCGGTTTTGGTCAGTCACTCCTCCAAAGCGAACCCTCTACCTCACACCCCCCTCCGTCGCTCTCCTACAGGTCCAGGGTTTCCCTCCTACCTGCAGGCAGGCAGCAGGTATATAACCAAGTTGAGGGAGAATTTCGTAAGCATAGCATAGCTCAAGGACTCAGGCTAGAGGTCACTACGGCGGTCGGAGCAGAGATGTCCAGTCCGAAGGTTGCCGTGCCGGTTAAGGTAGTGGTTCAAGGGTAACTAGTTTATTAGAATTTAACTTTTAGAACAGAATTTCTAAATTTTTAGTCTTAAAACATAAACTAACTTCTAGACTTTGAGGGAATTTGTGGGTAGCCAAACGCAATCGGCATTTTGGTTTAGGGCACCCATGATTTAAGGGTTTAAGGTCCCCTTCCTAAAAACCGGCTTTGTTTTCTTGTTTACGAACTCAGTGTTCATTAAATAATCTAAGAACACCGAGATCTAGCATGTGTTATTGTTGAAGCAGGAGTTTTCAAAAAGGTAGTTTTCCTTGTAACACTAATCTTGATTCAGTGTGATTGATTGATTGACTTTAGTGCAAGAGTTGCTAGAGCTTTCAAAGACTATTTTACATTCTGCAAGGGTCATGTTTGTAACTTAGAGAGTTGCGATAACTCAAACCGACTTTTTTCTAGTCCAAATTGTAATGTGAACTTTAACTTTAAGTTCAGTGTCGATTTAATTGTAAATCGTGTGCTTTTAATTGTAAAGCCCCAGTTTTATTTTTGTAACCAACTAGTTACTCCGTGTGTATAAATCTTGTCATGTTTTATTAAAACAGAAAAGAAAGTTGTTTTTAACAACAAATTTTGACTTCGAGTCCGATTTAATTTGCAAGGGTTATTTTAATTACAAATCAATTTTTATTCTAACTCCGAAGTAGGCAATTAAATTAACTACCCATCGTGGTGGCAGTAAACCGTGATAGGTCATAAAAGTTTAGTTAGGACGTTGACGCTCTTCTCCTAACCGTGCAGTAGACACGCTATGATGTTTTCACAACAAAGTAAAAACCGCCACTTATGATTTACTCTACGATTACCACATGTACGCCAGATGTCGGTGCTATAGACAGTAGGCACATCAAGACCCTGTAAGCGCCGCCACAAAACACGTAGTTTACACTCTAAACGTCTATGGCCGGGCCGTTTACAAAAAAAACATGTGCCATCGTTAGTCCTTGACACACGAGGACGATCAAACTCACGGTTAGAAGAGCCGTAGTTGTTGCTGGCCGAATCCCCACTAGTGGAGTCCGGTAAGGGCGCTGCAGTACCGGCCGGTTTAGCTGCAGTCTGATAACTCCTGTTACCACCCCGGTTGTTAGAAGATGCTTTAGCAGCATTACTAGACGGCTGAACACTAGGTTGTGTCTTGTTCGTTTTCGAAGAAAGGTCTGCTGCAATTTGCTTATTGCGTGTTGTAAACTCGTCACAGAGTTTTGCTGCCTCGGCTAACGTACCGATTTTAATTTGATCGGGAAGCCATTTGCGGAGCGCAATTGGGCAGGCTTTCGTGAACTGTTCTAGTAAAATTAAATTCACTAGTTGGTCATAGCTTTTATTTACCTTAGCTAGTGAGGCCCAACGGGAAAGCAAGGTTTCCAGATTGAAAGCATAGTCATGAAATAATTGCTCCGGCAATTTTTCTAGGGAACGAAACTGGGATTGCACCGACTCTTTAGTTGTACAAACCTGTCAAGAAGTTTTGTCTTAGCAATCTCGTAATCATGCATGTCAGCATCTTGGAGCTGGTCACACACTTGGATTAATACTGAACCTAAAAGAGTTTGTAAGCCTACCACCCATTCCTCTTTGGGAATTTTCTGTGTTAACATAGTTCTCTCATAAATTTTAAGGAAACTTAATTTCTGAGTCGGATGTCCATCTATTCACTAAACGTACAACATCGGCAATTTTGCCAGGTTTGCTTACTGGTTCTCTTTGAGGGTTTGGAGTTACTGTACCACTACATGGTCCAGAACTAGCAGAATTTAGCCTAGCTAATTCTATCTGCTTATCGAGCCTTTGTAGCTCTTGAGCGCTAGAGCGATCTCTAATTTGCGCTTCTTGATCATTTAAAGCAAGTTCGTGTGCCCTGCGTTTATCCGCATCGGCAATTTTTAAAGCTTCTAACTTTAATTCTTCGGATTTCCAAAACAACTCATTTTTTTTAAGAGCTATTTCATTTTTAGCTTGAATGGCTAAATCTCTCCTGTATATGGCACTTTCTAGCGTGTCAGCAAGTTCAGTTAAAGAAACTTTGTTATCGTCAACTGCATCACGTAAAATTTTAAGTGATATTTGTTTAGAGTCACTTACTGCTAAACCTAAGTCCAAACATGCTTTCTTAAGCTCTTTGTTTTTAATACCTTCTACAATTTCGTCGAAAGTAGCCATTTCGCGAAATTTTAACCTTATGTTCAAAAATACAGCTTGTATAAATGAATTACGGAATTAAATTGCAGCCGCAAATTAATTTTAACTTTACGTTAAGACTGAGCACGAATTTAACCGCTTCTCATCCTAATCCAGTAAGCTTTAGCAATGGAAAACACTTTTTAACGACCCCTAGCTATGGTGTATAAATAATTAAAATACATAAATGCTTCTAACTATAACACTAGGCTTGGCATGCCAAAGCATATCCTATGCACACTTACCCAGAAACACAATCTCTGTGCGGTCTGTCCGTCCACATCTGGCCAATCGTCCCACCGTCGATCAGTAACACTGCGGCGATGGTCGTCTCATCTGCGGGCAGTCGTCTGTGCAGGAGCCCCTTGTCCGTTGTTGGCTGGTCTCTCCTCACAGGGTTGCGGGGTTTAAAGCTCGCATCTCGGCTGGACAGGCGTCCACTCGGTGAATCTGCGGCTCCAGTCGTCTGGCTCCAGGAACGGCGTGGTTACTGGGGCGGGGAAAGCATTGATTTGTAACGGCAATGCGGGCGTCTTTTTCGGGGGACTATAGTGACTGAGTCCCGGACATCTTTTTCTTGCAACTTACGTCCAAGTTGCGGCTTGACAGAGTGAAGAGTTGTTCATCTGCAGTAGCATGGCAGGGGGGAAACGCTTGACGGAACAGCACCTGTTCATCCCACCGCTGCCACCAAGTTGTAGCGGCCGAAGCTACGACTGTAGAGGTGCTTGTAGCCTCGCCGACATCAAGATGGTTTTGACCTTTAACTTCTAGTTGTGGTGGTGGTTTTTACTTTTACGGAAAACAGCACACGTATGCTACTGGCCCAGTATGGGTAACAGAGAGTCATTTGTCCTAACTGTAGGCTAACTAGACAACATTAAAGGGAGGTATTCGCTGCCACCAGGTGGGTGTTTCTAAATGCAGCTCTAAGTTTAATTATTAAGTGGTTTTCTTAAGAACTATAACTTCTACATTTAGCTAACTAGCAGAAAAACAGGCGTTTTACAAACTCAGTGGTTTATTAAAAGGCAAATAAATATAAACAATTACATTTAAGATCAACTAGTGTCAGAACAAGAAAATTGGCTTTTAAATTAAAGCACGGCGATTTTTACAACAGGAAAAATCAACAAGAATTTACATGAAATACAACTCAAACTTCACACAACTGGGTGAAGAGTAAAAACTACAATTTCGATTAGAAAATGTTTGTGGGACCTCGGGAACCCGTTATAACATGCAAACCGCGGGAATTACATGAAATAAATCTATTTGGTGCAAACCGCGGGAATTACACACAAATAGTCAAGACTATGTTTTTTAAGTCCGACCTAAGATCACATCTTCAAATCTGTAGATCTTAGTATCTAGGGAAACACCCGAAAAATACGTCGTCTAAAAGCAGATTTAGTGTTTAGATTAAATTCATAATAATAAACACGGGAAACAAAAGCTGGTTTTTAGAAAGGGACCGTGAACCCTGACGTTATGGCGATGGGGTCCTAGAATGCCGACTATGGCTCCACCTCCATAATTCCCTCAAAGCTAAGGTTAGGTTAATTTAAAACTAAAATTTCGAATGGGGTTTCCAAAATTAAATTTTCTAAACTAACACTAGTCTAATACGAACCAACTACCTTTGCCCGGCATGGCAACATTCGGACAGGACATCTCCTATACCGACTGGCGTAGTCAAGTCACCTCTGGCTTTGAGATCTACTGAGCGTGTGCTACTCCGAGCAGCGCTCGGAGCTGTGTGCTAACGATAGCCTCTTGGGGCTGGGTTTTTATGCTTGAGCGGAGGATTTTCTGGACCTTAGCGCGGACGCCGAGGAGAGCTACGGAGGTCTGATTGGCTTGGGGCCATGACAACAATAGAAAAGTCGGTAGCGCAAAGGATTTTTCGCTTGGCGCCGTTTGAAGGAATAACTATGTACTGCGTGATAAAGAGAGGCCAGTAGAGTTAAACTCATTGTTTAGAACTTGAATAAGGCCTTTAATTACTACGGTGTAAACGAGCGCCACTGAAAAACGCCTGTTTTTCCAAAAATGAAATTTTTTTTCTCGAGGCCCCCAAATGCCTCGCCGAGGCATATCTGGCCGTTTTCGCAATAATGGTCCGATTTCCACAAACTCTTCAACGTTTAATAGCCTGTCAAAATACAAGACTCTTGGGGAAGCCCAAATCCGGACTTTCTTCCTTGAAGACCATTGAAACTACATTTGAAGATTGACCAAAACCGACTACATCGCACTTTCATCATGGCCGCCATTGTAAAAACTCTGTATTTTTGTATCTTCAGTTTATCCTTTTCTTTTAGGGCAAAAAAACCGAACATATTGGCTTAGTGTATTGTATGAGGTTTTATACAGACTACCAATTTGCAGTGTGATATTTTTTATTGTGTTTGTCGGCCGCAATCCATACGGAAAATTTCCACAACGATCGAATTTTAACTTTAAAATTTTAAAACGTTAATTGTTCTCTGTAACTTAATGCGTTATAGCATTCAACTAAGCTAATTTATTTAACCACATTTATACTTTATTTATATTCTTTTACCCCCAGAAACGCTACCATATGTCCAAACGTATAAACGCATTACGACCTGGCATTCTACCGGACACGAATTTTTCAGTGTATATATGTTTATTTTAGTTCTCCTCTGGACCTGACTGTGACCCACCGAAACCTACAAATAGCTTGATCTACTATTAAACACTAAAAGAATTCTTAAAAAGATCTGTTCAAACCAAATCCGAAAGTCTGACTGTGCAAAAACTTCGAATTTCCCATTTTGCCCCCCTCCCCAGCCAAAACTAGTTGTGGTGTTTAACACTACAGTTTACCGTTAAAGCTTGTTTAATTTAATAGTAATGTTCTAGACATTACACAAAGCCAAGTAATAAGCTTTAACAAGAGCCTAATCACGTTGCAATCATGTAAATATTCAATCCGTAGCCAATAATACAAAGTAAAGGCCTATTTCCCAAAGTTCAATTGAGTGAAACTCAAAACAGGCCTATCATTTCCGTCTTTACATGTCCTTACTCCTTCAAACGGCTCTGCACCCAGTTCCTTTGTTCAACCGACTTCTCCTCCCACTTTCCATTGTTCTCGAGGCCCTCGGCCAATCAGACCCCCGCAGCTATCCTCGACGTCCGCGCTTTCCC
>JAHWFP010059419.1:0-13347 GCA_023313725.1 Lithobius niger
GTTTCCGTGCGTCCGTAATGAGCGCACGTTGGAGTCTCCAATTATGATGTGTTGTATGTTATCGGTCCAATTTTGATCCTCTTCAGCGATGTCAGGGTTCGAGTTCACAGGATTGAATCTGTCTAATCTCTGAAGGTTTTCATAATTCACTATCCTTTTAGATTTCACATTTCTGTTGATTTGGGTTGGAGGGTTGGATTTCCTCCTTCGGCGCACTGTAGCGAATGGTGGTAATTTGAAGTTGGGTGAAGTAGGATCAGAGTCAGTGGTCTTACTACTAGTTGAAGACCTGCCTGCACTCTTCTCTTCGAGCGTGGTGTCCGATTTTGGTTTATTTAAAAGGTTTGTGTTTTTTTTCTGGATAATGTCAATGTGGGACGACAAGAGTGTAGGTGTACCCAATTGATCAGATGCCAGGACAGTTTTGACCTCGAAGTAATGGTTTGGTTTGAGTTCTTTAACGAATGCATTCAAGTTTTCTGTATTACTAGTAGGGGAGGGTTTCATTTCGGAGATTTTTTCCTTTAAACCTGATGACAAGTGCTCTATCTTGAGTTCGAACTTCCTTTCAAGTGCCTCAAAGCAGTTGTTTATGCAATTTATAATTGACGTTTCAAGTCTGTCAAAGCAGTCCGTATAATGATTTGACAGGATGCCAGCTTGTTCCGTGATGATGTGTCCAAGGGTGTCCAAGCTTTGGTTTTCATGGATTTTAGTTGAGTTCGTTGCTTGGAAGAGTTTCGTAGAAATGGATTTAATATGTTCAAGTTTTCCATCTATTTCCTTGAGGTCCAGATCTTTTTCGAGAATGGAGTTGTCGAGGGCAACTTTAAGTCTATGCACAGAGTCAGAGAGATTCACTCTAGTAAGATCTGATGCTGTGCAGTCGGGAGCAGTAGTATTTTGTTGATGGTATGAAGAAGATACAGGAGAATATGTTTCTACAGATTCGAAGTAAAGAGTCTTTCTTCTGTCGCCGGTCCCAGTTTGAATCGGGCTGTTAAAAGGATCCATGGTAAAGTTGTATAATATTTTTCGAGGTTAAAAAAGTAAAAAAAAAAAAAAAAGTTTAAAAAGTGTTAAAAAGTTTTAAAAAAGTTTAAAAAATAAAGAAATTGCAGCACCAATTTAAAATTCACACGAAGATATCCCGCAACACAGCCACCAAATTGGTAAGACAACCCCTCGCTAGGGTACCCGCCCTTCCCCCCCTGCATACTGCCCAGGTGACTCACCGCCTCAGAACCCCAGGGAACTCTGTCGAAAGGTGCCCGCCACCTAATTTGACGAGGTCGGCCTGTCAATGCTAAAATTTGACAGGTATAGTACTTTCACAGCAAAGAAAGAACATTTTGCCGGCCCCCGGCCATGCCGGCTAAAAATGGTTTCTTTTGCTGTAGAAAGTACTATAACTTAGGCCCCTCCCTGCCTCCCCTCACGAGTCACCTTTTGACATTAAACGTGAGACAAAGAGATGACGAGCCCTCGTAGCCGCCACTCTTATATTGGGAGGACCATGCATGCGCAAACGCGTGGTAGGGTTAACTGAGGCGGCTATTCAAGTCTCAAGCAACCAATAGCATCACCGAGACAGCAATGCTAAAATTTGACAGGTATAGTTCTTTCTACAGCAAAAGAAACCATTTTTAGTCGGCCTGGCCGGGGGCCGGCAAAATGTTCTTTTTTTCATTCCTATTACTGTTTACCTTTCTTAGCTTCTTTTGCCCTTTTTGGGTTTGTTTTCGGCTTTTAACGGAGTTTAATTTTTAGGGACTTTTTTGGCTAGCTTTTACCCTTTCTTAACTTTCTGCCGTTTTCAGACCTTTTTTTGCCCTTTTTAGGGCATTTTTAGGCCTTTAGGCTCTTTCTCAGGCAACGGCGCACCAGCAAATGCTGGCACAAAAGGCCATTTTTTTTTTAAAAAAGGGCAAATTCATGAAAAGGGGAGAGGCATTGCCCCCCTTGCTCCCCTCCTGTGTACGCCACTATGGGCGTAAGTGCCAATATTTCCAATTAACGGGAGTGTTTGAACTGAAATAGGTTTCTCAACTTATAAACAGTTTGGAAAAGACATGTAATGTAGATGAAGATGCATGTTTTTATTGTTTAATTCTATTTTAATTGTATTTTTACAGGAGCTGCGAAAACCAATCCGCACCTACACCAGAACTAAAGTAAGTTGAATACCAGAGAAGCTTGTAAATATCGGCTATTTTACTTTGGCTTGGAACAAAATTTTTTACAGAACAGGTTACGCTTTGCCAAAACAGTTCAGTGTCTTCATTTAAACTGGCGATTTTTCTAAGATTCTTAAGTTGATCTTCTTCAGTAAAGAAAGAACGCTGCTCTTTCACATATGAAGGTTTTTCAACTGGCACAAATTTGAATCTCCCTCATTTCTCTGCTGGCCTTTCCCTCCCAGTAGGCCTCGTTTCACTGATGGGAGGTCAACGGGTTACCAGAATGTTGCCTTCTTGAACGTCAGATATAGGGAGAAAAGGATTCCACTCACCTTGCATTCCATTACTCAATGAAGGGTTACTATTATTTGATCTTTTTAAATGCTGGGCATTCAGAAGTTGAATCTCATTTTCTTGACAGTGTTGGATTGCCAGTTCCTCAAGTGCACGGAAGTATGCTTTCTTATGGGAATTGAAGTTAAGAATCACCCTCCTGCCAACCCAATTGGTCGTATGCTTGGTTTTCATGACATGGAGGCAACCAGGCTGCGTCTTCTATCATGGATAGTGTCTTTCCGGTATTCTCCAATGCGAATGCTTACTTGTCTGTTTGCCTCATCTAGGGCACCCTCCCAGGGGATCCAGTAAACTGCCTCGATGGAATTGGATAGTTTTGTAGGTGGTACTTGAAGTACACTGCTCTGGAAAACCCTACCAATGATGTTAAACCCAGTGAGGAGGGATCCTTATGCGACTTGGGACCTGCAAGGAGACCTTCAGAGAAACCAAGCCATCGATGCAACACTAGGTTGAAGGTCACCCAGCCCTTGGAAGGTGCGTCAAAATCAATTCCTGGGAGCTCAAGCAGCGAGGGTAGTAAAGGTAAAGGTGACCGTGAAGAAATGAGCTCACCAAATACAGCTCAGTACTTCAATTGCAACCAACTAACTAGGGCGTCATCACTTACACTGTTACAAAACAAGCTAACCAACAAATACCAACAACAAAACAAACCACCAAACAAACAAATCAACAAACCAACAACAAACCAATAAACAAACTAACATAACAAACAAACCAACAAACAAACCTACAAACCAAATAACAAACCAACAAACAAACCAATAAACAAACCAACCAACAAACCAACAAACAAACCAACCAACACACAAACAAATCAACAAACAAACCAACACAAACAAATTTTAAAAAACAACCAACAAACAAACGAATATACCAACAAACTAAGAAACAAATCAACAAACAAACGATACACCAGGCACAGGCAGGTGTTTGAGAATGCACTGCGAGTGCATTGGAGACAGCATTGTGGCTCATCTTTTCGGTTGCTCTGTGCATCTTGTGTCTTTGTCCATTTGCTTTCGTAGCGCTGGATGGCGTTGTTCCTCAACAATAGGTCCTATTTAACTTTTTTTTTTTTACAAACCACCTCTTGGTGTACCGCTACCCAAACTCTGGTGTTGATAATTGATGTAGTCATTCAAACCAATAGGCTAAACAAACCAACGTACGAAAAAAATCAACAAACCATCATTTCCACTGTCGACATAATGGAATGGGCTCCGCTTTCACTGCTGTTTGGCAAGGGCGAAATGAATACGGTTTCAGCAAGCGAAATGGCAGAAACTTCTGCTTGTGTGGGGCTCCATCCTACTGAATGGTTGACACCCGGGCCTACGACAATTTTTACCAATTGATCATTTAATATCAATTAGCTCTCACGCACAAAGATCTCTAGTCAGACTGTTTTGCCCTTGTTTGGGCTCTCCTCTACAAAGTATTCTCTACTGACGAGCCCAAACAAGGGCGAAACAGTCTGTCTAGAGATATCTGTGGGTGAGAGCTAATTGATATTAAACTGCTGTTTGGCTGGGTAATTTCCCCCTTCCCTCTTCCAAACATTTATTTTCAAATTCAGAATGCTCAAACATTCTGTGAAATGATCATGCGACGTAGTAATCCACCCAAAATTAAAGCCACCAAGTTTCAAAAAAAGGGTCGGCCTTTGAGAGTAGTGATATCATTCAACCAGAGAAATGCCGCTAAGGTAGCTAGCTACTTAGGTAGATAGTATCATAAAAACAATGTTGTTGATGCAGCATAGGCCGAAATGCTCATACTTATTAAAAACATGTTGGTTTAAAATAATATTGCACATCCTCAACTCATTTTAAAACACAAAAATCCCTTCTAAAATTATTTTGCCTTGTACTAGCTTGGGGTTAAGACCATTGGAAAGCTTTTGAAAAAAAACCTTCAAAATGGTGTAAGCCCTATTCAAAATGTCAAAATTGGCCAACGAGAAGTGGAAATGTCTTCAATTTGGTTTATTACCAATCAACATGAAAACTGCTCATGACGTCATAGTTTGATTGGGAAAACTAATGAAAAAGAAAGAAAATTTGACCTGGCAAAAAAAAATTTTGCATGAACAACTATGACGTCAAGAATAAACTATGACCTCGTTGTTGTTTGGCATATTGGCTTTTGGCCCATTTTTTTGCCCTATTTTGTCCACCTTCATTATTTCTCAACGACATGTCCGATTCCGGATTTTTTTTCTGCGAACTGTCTCTAGGTGTACCGCCATCAATGCACAAAATCTGGATGCAATTACATAGATAGTATTTGAGTGCATTCATAAACGTAGCTCCGCTTGGCCTTCAGCCTCGCTTATTCACTCCAATTAACTACCCAAATCCATTGGGGCAGTTTACTGGATCCCCTAGTGGGTATGTAATTCAGACAAAAAGAAGAGTTAGTGTTTGTGTCGGAGAACACCTGCACAACACAATCGACAAAAAAAGACAGTGTGGCCGCCCTCCATGTTATGAAAACCAAGCATAGGCTAAATTGGGACTGCAAGAGGGTAATGCTTGATCTTAAGTCCTGTAACGAAGCACACCGAACAATCGAACATTGTCAGGAAAATAGAATTCGACTGCTGAAATGTCCAAAAGTTTCCAGCGTTTAAAAAGATGAATAAAATAGTAACCTCTTCACTGAGTAACAGAATGCAAGAAGAGTGGAAGCCTTTTCTCCCTGCCCATGACATTCAAGAAGGCAATAATTCTGACAACCAGTCGACCTCCACCATTGAAATGAAGCCCACTTGGAGGGAAAGGCCTACAGAGAAACAAGGGGGATTCAAATTAGTGCCAGTTAAAAACGTTTGTATGTGGAAGTGCAGTGTTCCTCCGGCCGATGGTCCGAAGAAAATCAGTAAAGAAGCGTAGAAAATTTGCCAGTTTAAATGAAGTGAACAGCTGGTTTGGCAAAAGCGTGAACTGTTCTGTAAGTAGCTAGAGAATCTTTTAATACGTACGTAGTCAAATCAAATTTTTTCCTTTTTTTAAATAAATTCAGGGTTCGTATGCAGCCTTGAATTTCTTGAACTTTAAATTAAAAAAAAAAACTTAAAATTGGAAAAATTAAAATTGTAGGTGTGAAATGCCTTGAAAAATGGAAAATTTTTGTTGTTTATGCCTTTAAATGGCCTTGAATTTTATTAGTTTACCACCAGAACACTGGTACCACGATTATTCTTGATGAATTAATTACTGTAATAGTAATAGTGTAAGTGAATGAATGGAAATGTATTATCAGCTGAATGCAATTTGTCTGCTAAAGATGCTCGTTCAATACTGTATAGGAACGGAGACAATGAGATAAGTGCAGTGCAATCGGTCTGTTCCTAAAGGAGAAGATGAGCAAGAATTGCTCCTATCTGTATTCCTCCAACCTCTATGTCCCTTGGTGAGAGGAAGGATAAGTTGTTGTCACATTATTTACTTGAAAGTGCATCTTGTGATATGTTGGAACTTTTCAGTCAATATTTTGAAGCTGTGGTAGAGTTCACCGAAGATTTGATGGACGAACATTAGTGTGCATTCACGTGTGATGGTAAATGTGTATTGTTTTCGGGAGATTATTTACTTCTAGTCAAGGACTCCCGCAGAACGGTAAAAGGGGTGGGCTCGAACACTTATAAAGGGCAAAATTGCCCAATCAAACGGGCAAAAAGGTCAATCAACGACACAAAATCACGTGACACATGCACTGAGAAGGCTCTACTCCATCTCTTGCTATGTTGCAAAGGAAAGCTTCCATTTTTAACATTTTACGCTCTCAGCTTTTTTTCCCAACATTTTTTTATGCGTAAAAAGGGCAATCACCCTCGGGGGGTGGGGGGAATCTTGAGCCCCAATAGCCCCAATGTGCGGTGCCCTTGCTTCTAGTGGATACTCCGAACAACTAGATTCGGGCATGCACTGCTGCTCCAGTTTTTGATGTGCTGCTGGTTTGTTGGTCTTCAATTAGTATCACATCTTCTCCCCTCCCCTGCTTCACATTCTACTATTACTTACTTCCTTTTTTGGTTATAGTCTTCACTGACTAAGATTATTACCTTTGAATACATCTATGACGTTTTGTTCCTTAATTACTGTAAATCCTCTATTTATAGCTTGGGCGGCTGGTTAAAAATCAAGCATTATGACCCGGCTACAATTATTAGAGACCAGCTACAACACTGGCTACTGCAAAATTAAGAAAGGCAATTTACGGTAGCAATACATCTGGAGCGTGTGTTTGACATGAAAAACTGTAAATAATATCACATGACTGCTTTTATCATTACTCTTTAATAAGCCTAAACATGGCAGTTACCCTTGCCATTAATAAATAAGAATTTTTTCAAAATTAAGTCATTTTAATCTGGATACAACTAGAGACCCAGCTACAACTAGAGACCGGCTATGGAAAACTGCCCAGCTACAATTAGAGACTGGGTACAATTGAGGACCAGGCCACAAATAAAGTATTTACAGTATGTCTCTGTCCAGCCGTGCCCCCCCCCCCCTCCCGTCCTACCTTTCCCGCTAACCTAACCCCTCACCACGCAAACATGTTTGCATTTTATTTAAGCCCCTTTTAAGGTAACCAACTCAGTCCAATGAAGCATAATCATTTGGCATTAACAACAATAAAAGGGTGCAGATTGGATAAAAATTGTTGCAAGTAGTTCTTATTCATTTACCAAGGTTAAAGTAGTATCCCAAGCAATAAACATGCAACAACTGCCGCGCATGCAGTGACTGTTTACTCAACCAGCTTGGAAACAATTTAACTCGGCTCTGGAAACCCCTCATCTACAAAGTAATTACCATCGTTCTACCGTATCAGACTGCTAACTTCAAGGACTACTGGCCACGAACTTATCTACATGTCGTCTGTTGGTTTAAAACTGAAGCTTTTAGCAGAATCCTGGATTTTTTTCATTTTGCTCATCAACAAAAACAACAAAAGACAAAACATTTAGCCAGCCAACAGCACCACATTTCACGTGAACACGCACACTGTAAATGGTAGCAGTGGTATATGGGGTGCACCGAAATAGTAGTCAATTCTTATCCGATTTTGAAGGCATTGTTTGGAGATTTGACAATATTTTTTTAAATCATCATAATTCATCTTTTTGAGCCCTAGCAAATTATGACATTAGTTGGTTAGCTATAACCAGGCTTGGACTGGCTTGGACTGGTTATCTGCCATTGTGCCATGGCACAGGCCCCCCTTTGGCTGCCTCACTTTCGGCGCCCCATGGGCAGCCTATTTTTTTTCTTTCCCGCAAAGAAAAATGAATGGATTGCATGTCCGCTAGTGACCTTAGCTTTTAGGTAAATTCCCCAGTTCTTTTCTCCTTCCGTTAACTTGCGTTTTCAAGGCTGTTGGAACCCTTCCCCCCCTTCTTAATCAACTGCTCCCGATAAAGACTGTTGAGACGTACCAAATTGGCCGTCGCCATTAAGGTATTTGTGTGACAGTTAGTGTGACAACAGGGCTAATGACCATGTGTTGGAATTCCCAGTTCCTGGTGTTTTGTTGTGTGCAAGCCTGGGACTGGTGACAACCTGTTAGGCCGGATATAGTGGATGGTGTGCAACTCGGTAACGGAAGATGCTGAAGAGTAGTTCCCTTGGTTACCGAGATTTGTAACAGCCGTGAGGGCTGCCAAAATCCTCACTTCGACTGGCGCTAGGCCAGGAACAACATCACCATTTTGGTCCGTTTATTTTGAAATGTTTTTATGAATTTTGTAAGCCGTTTGCCTTGCATTAAATGTGAGTTGTGTTTAGAAACGTGTTTGCGTTTATACGTTAAAATGGTAGTAGATCGGTTCACTTAAATTAGCCTCAACAAGTGGTATTCAGAGCGTTTTTTTTCGTGGTAACGCAAATATGGCAAACTTAAACCTAACGTTCCTTCGAAATTTTGACCCTCTCGTATGCAGTCATGCTCGTATGCAGTTTCAAGACAGCAGCGACTTACTTCACAACTACTGACGGAGGATGAAGCCATGCAAGAACGTCAAGGTAAACCAACGAGGATACAAGACGGCAATTTCAAGATGTTTCCTGGTTTCTTCAAAATAACGGCAAGTATACGTTAAGTGCAGTCGGAGTCGTACCAAACAGTTAATGGTATTTAAATGTCAATGTTTATACATTGAAAAATCGTAGTAATTCCGCCAGAAATAATTTAAAGGGATTGCAGTAGAACATAGAACATAGTTGACATAGGACAGTGTACCTAGAAAGAAAGAAAACTCGTAAAGCCTAAGAAGTGTACAGTGATATTATTTAAAAATGGCAGATTTAAGTCAAAAGATGAATAATCTTTCATATATCCAGTTATTAGACGGCAAAAATTTCGCATCCTGGTCATGTCGTGTAGAAGCGCTCCTAAAGCAACAAGGCATTTGGGGTTTAGTCATGACAGGAAAAGCAAAACCAACCGATGATAAAGAGTTAGCCAAATGGGAATTAGCAAATGAAAAAGCAACGGGGTTGATAACTTTAAGTGTCGATCTGCTAAAAATTCAAATTCCTAGAAACTTGACAGAAGCATATACGATTTGGCAACACTTGAAGAATAGGTACGAACCCTCAAATGTGTTACGTTATCTAGCGTTAAGAAGAAAGCTGCACGATTTTCGTAAAACTGACGACATGTCCGTAGCTGAATTTCTAGGACAAATTGGTGCATTATTTCAAAGTATAGCCGATACTGGAAAAATAATCGATGACGAAGAAAAAGCATGCTATATAATTCTAGGCTTGCCTGCAAGTTATGATAATTTAGTCACGAGTTACTTGGCACCCCTTAAGAAGACTGATAGCCTAAAGTCTGAGGATATTGAACATTTATTGATCATGCATGAGTCGAAAGAAATTGCGTATACCCATGCTAAACCTGTTTCAGAGTCGACGTACTTCACGACACCAAAGACGCCACAAGTACAAGGCGGCGTATCCTGCTATAGATGCGGCGGCGCCGGGCACAAAACTCCAGCCTGCGGCACCCCTGCGCCCCCCCAAGAACAATTTCGTGGAAGAGGACGTGCCCGTGGACGTTCCAGATGGCGTGGATCGCGACGGAATGCTAGCCGTCAAACGCCAGAAAGTAAGGCAAATATTGCGTGCTTCACGTACACGAAGTTTGTTGGAATAAAAGCATACGCAGCTAAGACAGGTTTCAATCTTAAGAATGCACTTATTATAGACTCGGGAACAGTCCGTCATTGCGTAAGAAATGAAAATTGGTTTCATACTAAATACGAAATACCAGTTGAAAACGTAAAATGTGCAACCAAAGCAACTACAGTGTCAACAAAAATAGAAGGTATCGTAAAAATAAGTTCAAATGGTATAAATTTATCAATGCAAAAAACACTGTTTTTACCTGAATTTGACGTGAATCTCTTTTCTGTGGGACAGGCAATGAGATCAGGGTTAAGAATTACCTTTGACAATGATGTGTGTGAAATAATCCATAAGCAATCTGGTAAACTTGTAGCAACTGCTCAGTATATTGCAGGTTTATTTGTCATTAGCAATCCAAAAATTGTAAGCAATCCAGAAGTAGTGATAAATGCTCCAAACAACGTTTTATCTCTGGAAAATGACAGTTACATTAAAATAAACCAAACTAGTGTTGCGCCAGTTAAGCAAGAAATTAAAATGCATGAAGATTTCCGTACCACAACTAACCAAGACCAAGACTTAAATCAAGGTCAGCTGCGAGTTTTTTCAAAAATCCAGAATAAGCAAGAAAAACTGCCTGAAAATTGCCAAAATAATTCTCATATGAATAAGCAAACGGAATTATGGCATAAAAGATTTATGCACGTCTCCCCACTCACCTTGAAAAAGATTGCAAAGTCAAGAGCACTAAGAGGTTTTTCTAGGCAATCAGCCATTAAGCCAAAAAATAACGCATGTTCTGCTTGTCTCCAAGGAAATAGCAAAACAAAGCCATTTAAGACTGTTGCATCCAATCCTATTGTTGAAAGACTTAGTTTAGTGTACTCTGACGTAGTCGGTCCCTTTCCGACGCCAACAATGGCAGGTTCCCGTTACTTCGTTACATTCATTGATTGTAGAAGTCGTTTTGTGCAAGTAGCGTTCATGAAATCAAAAGATCAAGTTTTTGATAAATTCGTTGAATATAAATTAAAAGCTGAAGCTGCCACAGGGTGTAAAATTAAGACCTTCATGTCCGATCATGGGACAGAGTATCAGAACTCCAAGATGGCCGAATTCATGCTTCAAAATGGCATTAAGCATCAGTTTTCACCACCCTACTCAGCGTCCAGCAATGGAATTTCGGAACGGCTCAACTTGACAATCATGAACCTTGTTAGGGCAACGTTAGTGCAAGCAAAACTTCCCACAAAGTTTTGGGGAGAAATGGTGAACACAGCAGTATTCATTCGTAATCATTGCACAAATGTCAGAAATCGTAATAAAACTCCTAGGCAAATATGGGAAAATACGAAAGTTAAGCCAACCGTAAAATATTTTAAAGCAATCGGTTGTTTGTGTTTTGCCTTAAAACCGCCACTTAAAAGATCAAAACTCGATGCAAGAGGAGTACCCTGTATAATGCTTGGCTATGACCAACAATCACGTGCATACAGACTGTATGACATTGATAACAGCAAGGTAATAGTAAGCAGAAACGTTGATTTTCAAGAGGAAGTGCTAGGTGCATCAAGACTGTTCAAAAACAATGTAGAAAAATGCGGTATTGATTTAGACTCGATCATTGTTGATCTTTCCTACAATCCAACGTCTGTAGAGGATGAGGCTGGTCAGGTCGCACCACTCAATGCAAGCCCAAGCAATGAAGCTCCAGGAAGTTCAGCAGCGACCCCCATTCAAGTCCATCGGCCCCAAACTCCAGTGACTGGACATAGGCCTAGGACTCCACTGACTGTACAGCAGACCCCAAGGCAGCACACTCCGATGGAACAGCCAGTACCTACTCCTGCTCAAGTACCAGAAGCAAGAATTACAAGAGCCAGAGCTAGACGTGAAGGCGTAACTATACCTGAATTAAGCTACGGAACTTCGTCAGAGGGGGAGATTCACAGTAATGCAGCTGTTGCCGACGTTCCTCAGCAAGAGCCCACTGAAGAAGATGAAGACTATATTCTCGCATTGTGTGCTATCCCGAACGAACCGAAAAATGTGAAAGAAGCCATGTCCAGCCCAGATGCGAATCAATGGCGTATTGCTATGAATGAAGAATATGGTTCGCTTATAGCAAACGGGACTTGGGAACTCGTCGACCTCCCTCCAGGTGCCCGCACTATAGGAAGCAAGTGGGTACTGAAAATTAAAAGGACGGAGACAGGCGAAGTGGAACGCTATAAAGCAAGGCTAGTGGCCCAAGGATTTGACCAAAAATATGGTACTGAATATTACGAAACTTACTCACCAACCGCGGGACTACCTACCGTACGCCTGCTCTTAGCTGTAGCAGTCCAGAACAACTATTTCGTGGACCAATTCGACGTAAAATCTGCATACTTGAACGGCTACTTGGGAGACGGAGAAGAAATTTATATGGCCCAGCCAGAAGGTTTTAAAGAGCCTGGACACGAAGACAAAGTTTGCAAAATAATACGCAGTCTCTACGGGCTCAAACAATCCGGACGACGATGGAGTATTCGTTTCGCCGAACAAATGATTAAGCACGGCATGAAACGTTGTCGTTCAGACGCCTGCGTTTTCTACGTACGTCAAGGAAAAGAACTCATAATTTTCATCGTTTATGTCGATGACGTAGCTGCAATCACATCAAGTCACAAGATGCGGCAGCTAGCCAAGAAGATTTTGACTTCAAGTTTTGACATAAGGCCTGTAGGCCCTATAAACTTTATGCTTGGGATCAAGTTTTCAAAAACTATTGATGGGGCAATGCTACTTAACCAAACCACGTACATAAACAAGATTCTGGCTAAGTTTGGTATGCAAGATTGTGTTCCTGTCACGACCCCAATCGTTACTGCAGGTCAACAAACAAACGAGGGCACTGAATGCCCAAACAAAATACCACTAAGGGAATTAGTGGGTTCGCTTTCATATATAGCGAACGGCACACGACCTGACATAGCGTATGCTGTGAATAACCTCGCTCAGCGTGCGTCTGCTCCCACGCGAGAAGACTGGTTGGCTGGCAAGAGGATTCTTCGTTACCTCCAAGGTACGAAAGACCAGAGCCTCGTGATGCGTCCCGACCATACAGGCCTGAAAATTTTCACAGATGCAAGCCATGCAAGCGACCCTGCCACAAGGAGGTCTACCACAGGAGTTCTAGCAACATATGGAAATGTTCCCTTCTTGTGGAGGTCCAACCTGCAAAGAACCGTTTCGCTTTCCACCATGGAAAGCGAATATAAAGCCATTTCGCAAGGTGTCCAAGAGTGCCTTTGGACGCGTGAACTTTTGTTGGAAACTGGCATAATTGGTCTTGAAGACAAGAAGCCAGTTACCTTGTGCACCGACTCACAGAGTGCGCGGTCTCACGCCGTTAGCTACGTAGAGAAGGGTCGCACCAAACATATAGATATTATCTATCACCATGTGCGCGAGAAAATTGAGGACAAAAGTGTCAACATTGAATATGTGCCGACGAAGATGAACCCTTCTGACATACTGACAAAACCACAGTCGGGAGTCAGACACAACTTTTTGTCTAATTTAATGTGCGTTTCTCGTTGCAGATAATAGCCCTGTTTTCAGAGGGGGATTTGTTGAGACGTACCAAATTGGCCGTCGCCATTAAGGTATTTGTGTGA
>JAHWFP010059422.1:0-10948 GCA_023313725.1 Lithobius niger
TCTTGATCCTGGTGTTGTAATTTTGGCAAGGCTCCACTGGAGCAGCTAGTATTTTTTTCTTTTACAGAGGTACCTCACCTCACGACTGTCGTGGTGCTTATTGATTGATGATGCACCGTTCATCTGTTTGTGGTTGGCATGGAGCTTCCTTTTTAAGGTTAGCCGTTGTTGGGAAAGCATTGGAAATTATGTTTCTTCAGGATTCTGCCGAGTGTCTCAGAAATATTTTTGACGTAAATGAGTCCGAGCCTTGATGGCACTATTTGTGTACGTCCTTTTGTGTTTGGAGCTTTTTCAATAAGTTTTTATTGAGCAGACCTCCAGGTATTCCTTTCTCTTAGAAATTTCCCTTTTGCTTTGAGACGGTGCGGCTCAATGCTGGCAGAGTTTATGACAAGCCTGTGCATCTCCATGCCATGGGAGACACCGAAGAATACGGTATTCCTATATCTGTGTCTAATTCTAGTGTACAGTGCCTGCTGTCTAAATCTAAAATAAAGTCATCGATCTGAAGGCACTACAGTCACAATCCTGGAACACCAAAAAGAAAATCTCCTGAATGGCCAGCCGCCTTCCCACCCCCTCATCCCCACTTAATTCAACCAAACCTCCAATTACAACTGAAAGCTAAGTGGCGTAAGGTGCCCCACTCCCATGTAGGCTACCTTAAAGATCCGTTGCCTAGAAAGCAAGATTTGAACATATGCAACGATCGATCTGACGTGAGCCCAGTAGAAAAATTGAAAAGTAGTGAAGGCTAAAAGAACCCAGACGGCGTAATTCCACCCTGAATATTGAGTCGAAATAGTGCCTTTCTACAACGCAACTAGTTGTGTTTTCTTTTGAAGTTGAGTTTCCTCAAGATTATATCATGAATTTATATTAGTGCTTCGAAGTAGTAAACCGTACTGCATAGGCATACACATCCCAAATTAAAGTACGGACTAGAAAAACAAGGAATAGGCCTATTCTGTCCTCCAAAATTACTGCAGCCAGGTAAGCAGACCATTAGGTCGCTAAACAGTAAACACCCAAGATAAGCTCATAGCGCCAACTTTTTTTTCTTTTTAGACTTATTAGCCAAGTCAGAATCATCTTTGATTTTTTCTTTTCGACACTGATGCGTAACGTTTCCACCTACTTCCTTCTGGCATATATATGCCTCTACCATTCCCTTCTGGCTGCTTGGCCACTGTTGGGCATGACTTGTGCCATCACTATTTCCTTGCAATATTTGGTTGATGCCTTTTTCAGGGGATTATTAGCATCTCAAAACAAACCCTTCGCTGTATGTTTCTCTTCCTTTTCTGCACCCCTTAACACCTTTAACTCTGGTGACTGGCTGGTAAATCCTCTGGTAGCACTGCTCGGTTTCACGTGTCTCCCGTCTCACCGTTAACAGTACCTCACTGATCTGTGTGGCTCATGAGTTGTGCAATGTGGCTTAGGGTTTCCCCTGTCCAAAGCTTGTGGTGTCATGCGCACCGGTGCATTTCAGCATGTGAGTGCTGTGGTCACCTTTCATTGAGTACTCTCGGTGCGGGAACTGCCCGTGTTTCCTGCGTCTGATCCCTGATCAATGCGGCTTTGTGTTAATGAGTTAACAAAACTGCACGGGTTGGGGTATTTACGGTCTGGCAACGCCCATTTTGAATTCGGCAGCTAGCGAACTCTCGAGTGGGTCCACTGATTTCTTGCAGAGAAATTTAACGTCTTATTTAATGTCTAATCGCATTTAACAGAAATTTTACTTCATCCCAACCTCCTTTCCAATCCATCCCACCACACGATCCTACTCCAATGTCGCCTCCCTCCTCCTCACGTGCCCCTTGTGGATACAGCCTAGCAAGTCGCCCCGTTTCTGATCTATGACTTTTCGAGCATTGACCTTGCTATTATGGCTGACTCGCACCTGCTCTTTTGAGAGGAAAGGGAATGAAAACATGTAGTGACAGGACAATCGGTTAGATTTTGTCTGCTCGGTGCACCTTTCAGGTAACAAAGCCAGAGTAGCATTGACGACCGAGGGGAAGACAAGACCCAATCGGCCAGCTATAAGTGAAGTGCACTAGTCAGTCGCGTAGGCCTAGCCAGTCATAGTTATGCCAAAACATGTGCACAATAAACCGAGACAGAGGAAGACAGCAAATGTATGAGTGATTTGCATGAACTTTGGTTATACACGACGCGGAAAAACTATTCTTGCCTCACAACCTTGTCCAGTACAGGGGTCGTAGTGGGTTTTGGGGGGAAAAAAGTAGGAAATAAGGAATTTCGTAAGTCATAAATAAGGAAAAATAAGGAATTTTTCAATGAAAAAACACGTAAAAATAAAGAACCCCTCAGTCTAAATCAGGGCCTAATAACAGTAAAAGGTTACTCGATTTGCGAGTAGTCATAAATTTAGCCTGGCTAGGAAGTACAATAATAAATATGCCTAGAGATTTATTTTTAATTGCTTGCTAGACTTTCTTAAATAATGATACATGTAGAAAACCACTCACCAAATTTGCATGGAGGCCGTTAACGTCGTAAAAATACCTACATCTTTTCACTTTGAATATCTTCAGACATAATTTTGAAGGTTGTAAAATGCAATGGCTTAGTAATTACTTGAGAAGGGGGGGGGGACGGGGAGTCGTCGTATTTAGAATTCTAGAATTTTTGAGTAGGCTACACTTTTTCCTGAACACTTAAAGCATTTTTCATTTATTCCCACTGAAAAAAATACCCAGATTGCGAGCAATATTGTAATATGTAATATTCTCCACCGAGACGTGAAACATAAGCATTCTCCTCAGCAAGACTGCACCTCTATTAAATGTTTTCACAGTATCAGTATGGCCGTAATAACGGAGGGGGGGGGGGCGCGTAAAAGGCATTAAAAAAACACACTACTTCAAAGTCGTTTTGAAATAGTCTTGAAATATAGGGCTTAAGCCATAAAAGTTCGTTCCGAGCTGGTTAAAATCGTTCACGATTTCTCGAAAATACAAATTAAATTTTTTGTCGTAGCCTAGGACCCGAGATCAAAATAACTAATTTTGACCCACGATGATAAGGGGAAAATGATGGCAGCCACGGCCAACAACGTGCCAAATATAACGTATCTGCAGTGGTACATATTTTTTACGGTTACACTTAGACCAATGAAATACTGTTAAACACAATTCTAGCTCATTAACCTTCCTAATACTTTCTCGTAGTTAAAGCTTTACAAATTGGACATAAATAAATGTGTGATAAAACCATTCCGTCGGTGTGTCATCACTAACAGATGGCTCAACAAGACCAAAGCGATGCGGAACCGGAAGTGATGGTTTTCACCGCGCACGCGCAGAACGCCTCGTTGCATTGTAAACAAGCCAACTAGGGACCGTCGCGTACGCCAACGACGTTCATGCCTTATTTATTGATTTATTGAACTCAAATCTTATACGTTATTTCACTAATTTACACTTAAATTTACAAAATGAGCCTAGCTGAAAAAAAGTAAGGAACTGTACATCTTAAAACAGGAAAAAAATTGGAAAATAAGGAACTAAAACAAAAAAGTAGGAAATAAGGAAAAAGTAGGAACTCTACGACCCTTGCCAGTATTGCCTCATGGAGGTGCTTCCACTAATTAAAACGACATTCCCTCTCACCAGGAGCCTATAGAAAACAACTTCTATAGGCTCCTGCTCTCTCTATTATCGAGCAGCACCATGCAAGAAATAGCTACTGCTACATTTGCATAGGTTAGAGTGAATGTAGCAACAATGTTTCTCACAAGGAAGAAAATCGAAAAAATGAATGCCTAAATTGAAACATTTTCACATGTTTAGTTTAGTTCAAATTACAGCAAAGTCTGTGACTTGTAGCCATGCCCTCTGGGGGAATTACTGCTGCGTCATGTGCCGGTCCAGCAGTGCCTTAAAGCAGTTGGTTGTGCTGGCCTTGCACAGGTCGTCTGAAAGATTGTTCCACTCATCAACAACGGCAACAGAGAAAGACTCTCGCGAAGACTCTCTACGATCAGCGGACCCGTGTTACCAGCCAGGGTTGCAGAGCTTACATAATATGTCGTCGAGACTAATAAACCGTCTGGATTCCTTTGCCCTTGAGAAAGACATTGACCAGGATGACATTAATTCTAAGGTTACATCGATACCTGACAAGATAGGGGTGGCACTTGCTTCCAGATTCGAGGACTACAAAACAATCTTTGAACACTGGACTTTTGATTTTTTTTAATAAGCAAAATAAGATCCTTGAGGAGTATGCTGAGGGGATTTTCAACCGTTTGGAGAAGAAGTTAGACGAGTTTAAGGGAGGACTACTGTCCACTCTTGCTGACTTGAAGGTCAGCTCGCCGGTGAATCCAAATATTCCAAGTGATTTGGGAGTTGATGACACCACACTGGGAGGAGCGAAAACTGTCTTGGTGAAGCTGAAGCAGGTTGGAGAGGGAGGACTTGAGCTTATTTCGGCCCACCTGGAGCACACTGAGAAACCAGCCTGTAGTTTACCAAGCCAGATCGACAGCCTTACTGTGCACAGAAATATCACTGTCCGTGGGAAAAAAAAAAAGACTAGGAAGCCTACAGTGAAGACAGCAGCTCCATCTCAGAGTACACATGAGCAGTGTGCACCACAATCCAAGCCGGCCAATGAGGGGCAACACGATGTCTCTCTCCTTTGTAATGCTAAGAATAGCGAAAGGGACCTGAAGGTGATCGATGCAGATCACACTTATTGCTATGGTAAAACTATATCAAAACACGGGAAAGTACATGATACCATCAATGTTGATCTCTGGAACGGTGTTACCACCATTATTGGCGATTCTCCTGTGAGAAACCTTCGTGGCAGCAGCGACAAACGCTCCAAAACATAAACATATCCAGGTCTAAAGTCCGCCGAACTACGTAATAAATTGCCACACATTCTACAAGTATGCAATCAAAACGAAACGGTAATTATATGTGCTGGTGCAAACAGTATTGGTGAAGCCAGTCCACCTAAAATTGTGGCCAACCTTGGTGACTTTGCCTCATCTGTCAAGGCAGCACTACCTGGCTCGAGGATCTCGTTTATTGGCCTTTTTCCAAGGCTGGGTAGACATAACCACAATTTAGACGCACAGGTGATAGAGGTAAATGTTTTGCTGCGTGCCCTGTGTGTCGAGAAAAATTATTCTTTTGTTTCGATCGACAAAGCCATTTGTGAAGACATCACTCTTTTGGCCCGTGACAGGATACACTTGACATCGAGGGGAAAACATATTCTCCAGCAACAATTAATTAATATTCATGTGAGGTCGGAAAACTCGAACCACTAAAGGGGAATAATCCCATGACTGACAAGCCCCAAGTTCTACTAAATGCTACTGCAACTTCAGCAAAACGTCCTGATAAACTGTGTTGTGCTCTTTTTTAACGCTAAGAGTGTCATTCGTAATTTGGGGTGTTTTAAGGCTCTTTTGCTGCGTGATACTTATGACCCTATTTTTGTTGTTGAAAGTTGGATCTTTTCAGACTTCACGGATAGTATGCTTGTTGACACACGCAAATTCTCGGTCATACGGCGGGACAGGGGAAGTCGTGGTGGGGGGACTGCTGGTCGTTCATCAATGACATTCAAATGGTTGTTGAGTCTGTTGCTACTGACGCAGAGGGTATTACGATTTTCTCACCCGATTTTGGTCTGAAATTTATTTTAGGATATTTGCCCGATAGCCGGAACGACGAAGCAATTATAAATCTTTGCCAGTTTATTAACAAATCTTTTAATGATCGGCACTCGTGCATCCTGCTGGGCGACTTTAATCTCTGCACCGTGGATTGGGAGCATGGGTGGGCATCCGATTGTCATCATAGATTCTTCCTGGATCTAATTGCACCCCTGGGACTTTGTCAACTCGTCGACAAGCCGACTAGGGGAGATAACATTCTAGACCTGGTGCTCTGTGAGGACGACCGGCTCGTCTTTGATCTTGAGGTTGAGGACCATTTCGGGAGGAGCGATCATTGTGTTGTTTCCTTTTCTCTTAACTTATCTTCTCTCGGTTATGCAGGCCAGAAAACCCGCGAGGATACTATGTGTAAACTTGATGTTGATGGGCTGAGGGATTCATTAAGTATGGTTAATTGGGATAGCCTTATTTTTGATGTGCATCCTACTATCGAGCGTGCTTGGAACTGCTTCCATAGCATTTTAACCAGCCGTATTCTACTCTGCAGCGAAACACGTAATATAAAAATCTGTAGGACACATTCGATTCCTCGGTTTATTAACAAAATTCGTCTCCGAAAGCTTAAATTGTGGAGACGCCTTAGGACTGACCCCAGCGATCACGCTAAACAGACATATAATATTCAACGTAAACTTTACTCTGATTCAATCGAAACGTGGCATAGTTCGCGTGAAGCTGCAGCAATCCGGGACGGGTCACTAGCTGCTCTTTTCAGGCTCTATCGCACAAGAACCTCTATTCCACGTACTTTGCCTCCTTTGAAAGTAGGCAACAATTATCTTACTGGGGACCTTGCAAAGGCAGAGGCCTTTGGCTCCACCTTTGCGTCAAATGTCATTACTGACAATGGCGATACACTTTCTCGCTTAGGTTCCCTGTCTGATGATAGTGTATCTTGCACACACGTGCTTTTTACTGACACACTTGTGTTTGAAGCAATAAACAAAATTAAGCCAAGCCGATCGCGTGGACCAGATGGCCTTTCAGCATTCCTTTTCAAGCAGCTCGCCCATGAACTTTGTTACCCGCTCTCTAAACTGTTTACTCTCTCCTTCCTTCAGGGTAGCATCCCTAAGATTTGGAGTTCAGCTACAATTATTCCGGTTTTCAAAAAGGGATCTTCTTCAGATCCGGCAAACTACCGGTCCATTCCCTTGACCTGTGTTGCCTGTAAAATTAAGGAATCCATTATTCGGGATGTCATTTTGAAATTTTTTGAGGACCACTCTACTATTAAGTCTGACCAATATGGTTTCCTTCCAAATAGATCTGCCACTCTTCAGTTACTGTCTTGGATCGTTGGACTTGCGCACTTGATATTGGCATACCATCGGACTCTATTTATTTTGACTTCAAGAAGGCCTTCGAATCAGTGATTCATCGAAAACTGCTATTTAAGGTTGCCAATTGTGGCATTAAGGGTAAGCTGGCTGGCTGGATTGAGGCCTTCCTGAGCAACAGAACTCAACGGGTTGCAGTTGCAACTTCACTCTCATCGAGTGCTCCTGTCCCTTGTGAGGTCCCCCAGGGATCAATTCTGGGTCCGCTGTTGTTTGTTGTCGATCTTAGCGACCTTGACTTTTCCGCTGGTAACACTTTTGGATTCAAATTTGCGGATGACCTCAAAATTGGCACGGAAAATTTTCCTTTTAAGTCTTTGGAAATCCAGGCTGAAATACAGAAGGTGGCAAATTGGTCCAGGAGGTGGCAGCTGCCACTATCTGTTGACAAATGTTTCACTTTCCACGTGGGCATGCAAAATTCTTGTTCTGTGTATGACCTGGACCATACTTCCCTTCCATCTGTTTTGGAGGTTCGGGACTTGGGAGTGTGGTTCGTAAATAGTCTTAAATCCGCCCTTCATTGCCATAAGATCTGCACGCAGGCGTACCGTCGGGTTGCAATGGTCAACCGGTGTTTTACTTCTGGTAATTGGTCTACCAAGGTTTGGGCTTTCAAAATGTTTGTGCGGCCACTTTTAGAATATGCAACACCAGTCTGGTCTCCTCACTTACTGGGTGATATCGACCGCCTTGATGCTGTCCAACGCAGATTTACGAAGGGACTTCCGGGATTCCGTGACTTCTGCTACTCTGAACGCCTTAAAAAGGCTGGTCTGGAGCTGCCTGAGTTACGCAGAATCAAATTTGATTTAATCTTAACCTACAAGATCCTACACGATCTCACATCTATCAGCCTCCCCTTTTTTGATTTTGCGCCTTGTATTGGTCGAACGAGGGGTCATAGCTGGAGACTTGCAATGTCAGCCTCGTCAACAAATTCTCGCTGAAATTTTTTTTCGGTGCGAGTCATTCATGTTTGGAACGCTCTTAGCGAGCTTATCGTAAACCAAAACACGGTGCAGGGATTTCGTCGCCACCTCAACATGGAAAATCTTCATCCATTCTTGAAGCGTTCTTGGCCCGAGAGTACTTAATTTTTCCACATTACTCCTCATTTCATGGTATGGTGTTAGTGGCTCACCGCCCTTCCATGACCCTCCCACCCCTAGGGGTGGCAAAGATTAATATTATAATATTATTATAAAAAGTGTTTCCGTGCATTAAGTCTACTGTGTGGCTCGTGTAGCTTGAGGGAGTTCCCTCTTAAGTTAGTGGTGGTGGCCATCGTGAAGAACTCATTTGGGTCGAATTTGCAATGACCCTTGAGGATTTTGAAGCACTTGATTAGCACGCCCCTCCTAGTAGCCCACCTCATCATTCATGAGAACACATGAAGCGAGTCTCTGCGCACTCTCCAACAACTGAATGTCTCGCTGTAGCCAGGGAGCCCATCAACCTTCACCAATGTCGGTCGCCACTCGCCAAACGACGAGGAACATTCAATTCAGCAGTTGGCGACTAGGTTTTTAGAGCTACTCGCCAAAATGACAACTGATTAACAAACCCAGATGCCTAAATTGTCATATCTTGGGAACCGTATTAACTAGAAACAAGCAGTTTGCGGCATTGCGTGCAGGATTACAAGGGCTCTCCGAACAAGTGTGCAACAATGTTGCTAGCCACTTTAGTTGATTGGAGTTAGATTATTGCACACAATATTTAGGCATTAAGTAGTAGCACAACTGCTAAAATTGTTCCTACATGGCGAGGAGATACTGGACAATGGCGAGTGCATTTTAACGTCTACCGTCCAAATGGCGAGTGCCACACAACTCACATTCGTGAAGGTTGGAGCCCATGCTGCACTGGAGAACTCCACAAGTGGCCGGATAAGAACCTTGTGGACTCTCGCAAAGATTTCAGGAGAAAGCCTAGGTAAATGCCTGGAAAGGAAGCCAGCCATTCGCTTCGCCTTACCAGCAGTCGCAGCACTTTACTTGCTTACAGACAGATCGGACGCCGCAATAATGCTCAGGTCCTTGATTTGGTCGGTAGCCTTGAGTCTCTTATGGTCCATATGATAAGGCTTCTTTACGTTTTTGTGCCACAAAGAGGCCTTATCATATTTATGGACACGCGAAGCAACAACGTTGCGCGAAAGAAAATACAACCAATGTGTGCGTGAATGTTGCTTGTGCATAAACGCTTGTAACGCTAGGGACGCACAAATCCTGCTACATGTAAAGAGCTAAACGTAGCTAGCTGTATCTAAAATCATAAACCAGAAATGTACTACTATTGTTGGTTCTTTTACCTACACCCAAAATCTGTAAGTAACGTAATTAAAACTGAACTATCAACAAAATCCGTTAAAAAAACATTACAAGTTTTCGAAGTTTCGATTAGTTTATGTTTGTTACGTGTAGTTGCGTTGTGCTAACCAGTGCTACACATCGACGCGTAATTACTTAAGCTGAATGAATTGCTTTAATTTCCCAGACCGTACACGCATTTCTCCAATCATTTCTATGTATTCAGTCGCGCTGCAATACTTTTATCTTTCCTGGCTTTGTTTTAAACTTGTAGGCCTAGTTTCTCTCCGATAGCTTTGTTGACGAGTTCGTAAGATTTGACTGGTTCCCTTCTGACCGCCGATTGGCTCTTTCGTCATGACGTCATGCTCATACCCGTTGCCTGTCCCAAGCGAAGCGAAGGCGATAGATTTGAGTCTACACCTGTTGGCTTTTCTGCGCGCGCGAACAGGCTCGCGAGGGTTTGCTTGGTTGCTTCGCTCGTGCATAAACAACACTTCACGTGTGCATAAACCAGGCTTAAGCAAGCAATGTGCTGCGGCTGCTGCAAAGTCAAGCGAATGACTGACTTACTTTCCAGGCATTTGTCTAGGCTTTCTCCTGAAATTTTTGTTAGAGTCCACAAGGTTCTCATCTGGCCACTTGTGGAGATCTCCAGTGTAGCATGCGCTCCCTGGCTAAAGGGAGGGAACATTCAGTTGTTGGAGAGCACGCACAGACTCGCTTCTCATGTTCTCATGAAGGATAAGGTGGGCTGGCTACGAGGGGCGGATGAGTTAATTAGGCTAATAAACTAAATTTCATACACGGGAGTGATGTCACGCTAACACATCCCCTCGAAAAAAGTGTAGCCATTATATACGGTTAATCTGAAAACCCACACACGTCACCGTGGGTATTTTGATAACCCACACGTTTTAGATATTCACACTTTTTTCGGGGTCTACACAACCCCTGCTCCACCACCTGTGTCATATACAGTAATGACCGACTTTGCAAAACCATCGTACACAACACAAATTTAACCAGCACACCCTATTGCAACCAGCATAAACAGGCACATTTGCAACCTGCGACATTTTTCGTATTAACACCAAAAAAAAAACCTCGCATACTATGCTAGGTCCCCCCCCCCCACCCATGGAGGGACCTAGCGCAAGCGCGATTTCCCTCCATCCCCTCGATATTGGACTAGCCGTTTCTCACAAATAAGCAAATTATACGGGACGGAAAGCCAATCGGCACGAGATTGGTTTAATAAATACGGATGCAAAAACCTATTTACGTTGCCTTTTGGACTTATATGTCAGACTGCCTCAGCGGGGAATCGAACCCGGGACCTTTGAAATCAAAGGCCAAGATCCTACCGCTGAGCCATACTGACACGGCCTTTTAAAAGGAAACATCCATAGGCAGCATTTAACACGCACACATATACATGAAACATACACTTTTCCAATCGCCACTGGAGGGACGCTTGACTGCGCGCCACACACCAGTGTAACCGAAAGGAACACACAAGAAAGCGTGAAATAATGGGTTATACGGGACGGAAA
>JAHWFP010059423.1:0-22988 GCA_023313725.1 Lithobius niger
CGTTACAAGTTATATCCAGGCAACAACAAAATGTATTTCATGCATCGACCATCGAATCAAATTCAAGCAAAGAGCGCTCACCACTTGACAAGGACCGCAGGACAACATGGCCAGGGGCGGACCATCAGGGTGTTCAGTTGAACACGGGTCCTGGCTTACAACAAGGGGGCCTGCAAGGGCATTGAACAGTACAAAATCAGATGCAGATGCAGATCTACAAATTGCAGATGAATTTAGACGAAGAAGTCACAAACCCACAAAAAGCCATTATTAAGCCACTAGCCAACAATAACACCATTAAAAAAAACCACACACACAATAATTAGTTTAGCTGCACCATGAGTTGGCGGAGTAGAGCAGAGCAACCTTTCGGCTTGATTATCGCATAGGCCCTGAAGCTTTCATCCCAGTTGGCCTTGCAAACAGCAGCTGCCAGCTGCAGCTTGAGTTTTCTGAGATTTTTTTTAAGGTAGGAACCTTATGAAAAAAACATTTTTTTATAATTGTTCTTCTATTGAATGGGAGCCGGGGGGGGGGGGGCTTTGGTTAACTTGCAAACGGGTCCGAAGCGTACTTGTTCCACCACTGAACATGGCGCTGGTAATCGTAGCTTAAGCCACCCCACAGTGGAGTTCAAAGATGCCGATAAATTAACATTGCACTGTGGCAAACTGCCAAAACAATTTCTGGTATTTTTACAAACAGCATATGGCAAATATTAGCTAACAAAATGCACCTTCACGAAATTGGCACTCCCTCAGTCTCCTTAGTGTTGTTTGCCGCCATTTTTAAGCTGCGTGATCGCAACGTACAGTGGCTTAGTGGGACACACAACTTTTTCTACACACAGAAAACCTTTATGAAACAGGGACAAGATGGATACTGGCATAGGTGCAATTTACCATGTATCGTCCTGGGTTGTAGGGTGTCTTATCCGGTGTTGGAATGCTGAAGTTCTGATTGCATGAAAGTTGTGTGTGTCTTTGTGTGTGTGTGTGTGCAGAAAAAAAGTTGGTGTGTGCCCCAACGAAGTACCGTAGTAACAAACACGCCTTTTTTTCCGGTTTGCCTTCCAAACTTATGCCCTCATGAAATAACACTTGTCGAATGTTGCTTTCCGTACGAATATGCTCTTCCCGTAATGCAGTGAGTATATTGCTCTAAGGTGTAACTGGTTACTGAGGTGACATTAAGAAAGTGCTCAAAAGGCTTTATCAGCGCAAACTCTTTTTGAATTGTAATGTGGTATAAAACATTTGTTCTATTATAACGTTTTAGGAACGACAGCGTTAGACCCAAAGACCAATGGTCGTCTGGCCCTCATGGTACTTCTATACTTTTTCGTGACCAGTCTCATCTCAGCCATTATTGGAGTCTTCTTGGTGTTAGTTGTCCACCCAGGACATCCCGAGATTAAGGAGTCTATTGGATCAGGAACTCAAGATAGATTCCAAATTACTATGTTCGATACTTTCATGGATCTTTTTCGGTAAGTAGCCGATACTTTTTTTTTTGTATTCTACAATGGGAAAATTATTACATATTAATTACCTGTCAGCCACGTACTTTGGTTAGTCAGTATGTTGAGAAATGGGCCCTGGAAAATCCATATGAACTCTTCAAAGTCAATCAAGACTAGCGTGAGAGACTGGCTCCTTTTTCACAGTTTTCACAAGGTGCTCACAGTCCTTTAAAATACTTGAATCTGTTAAGAAAAACCCAAGGCCTTTAATTCCTTGAAATTATTGACTACGTATTTGAAAGTTCTTGAATTTCATTTTTTTGTCGCAAGTTAAAAATAATGCCATAGTTTTGAGCAAGATAAAGATAAACTTGCAATTTGTTTCAAATAACGTGCAAGTTTGGCTTGACTTATCTTTTAAATTTTGTTGCTCCACTCGTTTTCGGCATTACTTTACTAAGCTATCAAATATTCCGGTTTGTTTTTCCCTTCGTATTTATTCTGCAAGTTTTTCCACCAGTTTTTTTTCCTGCTACTTCTTTCCATCACGCACACGATTAAAACCGTTTAGTGTTTGATGAGATGTTGTTGGCAAGTTTGTTAGTTGACAGAGGTCCTTGACAAAATTGTATTGGTCTTGCAAATGTCCTTGAAAAGTTATATTTGCTTTAATAAATAAATCTTTGCACAAAAAATAATAATTGTAAATAGGGATACTGGATAGTGGACTATTTCCTTTTTGCAGTTATTATAGTAACCTTAAAGTTATTATGGCAACTTGAACAATAGTGCATATTCGTAGAAGCAAGAATTTATAGGGTTTGGGAGGAGAATTTGTAACTATAGACCCCTTCTGAAACGTCTTAGATCCATTCCAATTAGTTCCGTCTAAGTTTATAGAGGGCACCGCTACTTTTATGTGAAAATAAAGTGGTACTCCTAATTGGAGTGTTTTCTTTCTTTCATTTATTGTTGATTTATCAATAGTATTAAATACTAGAAAATAATTTTTTTAAATAATAACATAGTTCCTTAAGCTACTAATTTTAAGGATACCCATTTTTTTTATATATATCTTCGGTATTAATGTCTGTGTTATAATAATAATAAGTTCTTTTATTGCAAAGCAATTCTCGAAGCTTATAGAAAGCTTGTGTGAGATTTACAACATCTTATTCTCGTGTGATTAATAATTACAATAAATTATACATACACATTATACATACACATTATACATACACATTATACATACACTAAATATCACACAAATATATATTACTTAACGTTTATAACTTTTTCATAAATTATTGGCGCTTCTCACTGGACTTGTAATATGTATTTAACTGATTTATTATGAGGTATTTTTTTAAATTTATCCTTAGTTCTTTCATATTTATGTATGTTAACATATTTTCTGACAGTTCATTAAATAATTGTGGTATGTAATACTTTTTCCCTCTTTTTCCATATGCATTATTCCAACTTGGCATCTCATATCTCCTTTTTCCTACTCTTATTTTATCTAAATTTTTTGTGGTTACTTTGAATGCATTGCTATAATAATTTTTTGTTATTATTATATATTTGTAAAGTTCCTTTATTTTTAATATTTCACACTCTTTGTATAGTTCAATGGTTTTTTTAATCTTTATCTTTTTTCCAAACAGTACTGTAATTAATTTATTTTGTACTTTCTGTAATCTTTCTATAATATACTCTGATGTATTACCATAAATTTCTATTCCATAGCTTAGTATACTCTTTATCCATGCTTCATATATCATTTTTTTTTGTTTTGTATTTAAAATATTTTTTAATTTATATAATTTTGGTATCAATTGTCTTAATTTTTTTATAATTCCAATTATGTGTTCTTTAAAATTCCAAAATTCATCAATTGTTAACCCTAAATATTTTGCTGTTTTCTTTTTTTCTAGTTTCCTGCATTCTTCATTACATTTACTTTCTATTAGTCCTAAGTTTAAATTTTTACAATTTCCATAATGTTTTATTATCCATGCTTCTTTTGTTTTTTTCATTTTTGGTACTGATATGTCCATTTGAATGGTTTTTTCTTTACTAATATAAAGTTCATTTTCTATAAAGTAGTCATTTAATATGTTAAAGTCATATTGTAGATTGTTCATCATTTCATCATATTTATTATTTATTGAAATTAGAACAGTATCATCTGCAAAGAGAAAAATGTTTGTTTTTTTAATATTTCTACTAATAATAATAATAATAATAATAATAATAATAACCATTAAGACACACTCAGTTATTCAAACCACATGCTACCAAGTTATTACTATTTTTGTATCTTTCCAGAAATGCTATTCCCGAAAATGTAATTGAAGCTACCTTAAGACAAGTAAGCCACTTTGACAAATAGATGAAACTGAGGAGCCATTGTGAGCATTAGAACTTACAAAATAAATGCTTTTTTCCCCCGCAGGTGCAGACGCATTATGTTCCTTTCAAACCAGATATCATTCGAGTGGCCAAGAATTTAACTGAAATGACGAAAGAAAATATCACAATGGAAATGGGGGATGATGCCATTAGTGTTTCAATTGACGATATGATGGAATACAAGCGCATTATAGTTACCCGTGACCAGATGAATGCTTTGGGTAAGTGACGTAGGCTCAGTTTAAATCAAAGGCAGGATTGGATTTTACAATATAAACATCATCTTGCCTATCAATTGGTGTCAGCAATCGCGTAAGGATAAAGTTATACCAGTCATTAACAATCAATTCGTTTGCTTTCTCTTTTAATTACATGTCATGCTCTAGACAGAACGACGTTTAGAGTAAGGCATGTAACTGCCTAACGACTTTTCTCCTATGAAGCTGTGATGATTGGAAAGAAATGAATATAATTGGGGTATAGATTAACAGACTTTTTCTCACTTGATTTTCTCAAAGTCATAACCAATGCAGCTAATAATAAAAACAAATGTTTAGGTGAACAAGGCCACAATGATTATGGCCGAAAATTAAAATTGTGGTGTTGTATGTATTTGCGAGGTATTGCTCTTCATCAGAAAAACGAAAAACGGTTCAAATGGACGTATATCCGTCTCACGTGAACATCAAAAATATTAATACATAATCACCGTGCGAAAACATGTAGTAGCTGCAGAGTTATAAAACTGAAAAATATTTAGCTATAAATTTAGGTGGAAATTGGAAATTCAAAGGCCGTATCAAAACTTTAAAAAAAAATGGTCTTATGATGCACGGGTTCAACATTATTTAATGTTACATCTGTTTACACACTATTCAAATTATTAAAAAAAATGCAATAAAAAATGTTTTTTAAAGCAGAAAATTATAAATCTAGTTCTGAAAACTTGTATGTTGAACATGCAAATGTTTTATTTATTAAAATTAGGCGACTATCATATTGATTTTAAAAAATTCTCCCAAGTCTGGATAATGAAAGTTTCAGTTAAGTTAAATTGAAACGGAGAAATTCCAAACTGGAACAAATTACGTGGCACTAAAAGTCCAGAACTTTATTTGCCAAAACTAATGAATAAATTGCCTGAACAAATTTTGACTGTCACAAGCCACAACCAATTTAAAAAAAAAAACCCTTAAATGTCGGTTGTTGAACAGGATACCTTAACATGATCTATTGTCATTGGCAAATGGTGTAAAATTACAATAATACCTTTAACACTACATACTAGTTTTTAATAATTCTGGTTACCTTTGTTTCTTTTCTTTTTATATTTACTCTTTTAGAATAATTTTCGTTTTAGAATAATTTTCATTGTTGTTGAATCTTTTTGGCATGGTCATTGTTTGTACAATCATCATGCACAAGGATTTGAAGGACCGAATAAAAAAAAACTTTAAACCCTCATACCTATACTATACAAACTTCGCAAAAACAAAAACATAAATTAACCATTACAAAACTTCTAACAAAACTATTTTTGTTGTTGCTGTTGTTGCAGGTCTTATTGTATTTTTTATGACTTTTGGAGCAGCCTTGTCCACGTTGGGTGCCCGTGGTCGACTTTTGGAAAATTATTTTATCGTTTTAGACAAAATTATTATGAGGATCGTCAATGTTGTAATTTGGTAAGTAAACCCAAAAAAAAAATGCATGGAGTTCAAAGTCTGCCGTTACTGTAACGGAGAGTGGAAGGAAGTACGATGGGGCTCATGAGCATTAGGGCATTATTTTTGCAATTTGTTGTCTGTGCGTCTTGGCTTTTTTGTTTACTGGTTTAGAATATCGCACATCTTGCACCTTATAGTGTATATGTAGGCATATACTGTATATTAATTGCAAACTAATTATCTTTTACCATATCAGTGTAATAGAATGTGGTGTAGCTGTGATTTTACGTCTAAAGGTAATTAGTGGCTGAGCGATGAGAGAGCTCAGCCTGGTTGCTGGAGGTTTGTGGATCTGGTCGAACCCCTGGAAATGGGATCTTGGCAAAGTCCCTGCCAGGACTGCTGGCCAGGGTAGTATGAGAGGCTACCATGCTCCTTCAGTGGCTATGGGATGTATTCTGGCTAATTCTGGACAATGTTTCAGCCCTCGGAGGTTTCCCGGATCGAATCCCTAGGCTGGCACCTCCCTTTACCAGATTTCTTTTTCTCTAAAAAAATCTGGTAATGTTCAAAATTGAGCTGGTTCAGCCATACAAGCATTAATTGCTTCGGCTGACATACGGCTCGTCAAAATTTTTAAAAATTAAAAAAAAAGTACTTATATCCTACCATTCCAACATCGAGAGACCAAAGAGCAACAGATGTGTTTTGCAACTGCTTTTATTTACTTACTCGAACGAAATTAAGGGTAGAGTTAGGGTTAGAACGAGGAATAGTGTTAATATTGGTCAATTCGTTTTCCGTGTTCTAAGGGCCATAGCAATAGTATGTTGCCACTTCTAGTGGTTGCCACACTTCTGCAGACCTAATTACTTGTTTTCTTCTTTGTTAGCAAGGTTTTACTAAGCTGTCCATAGGTACTTAAGGAACCAAACTATCCTTGGTAATTTTCTTTAAGGCACAAAGTGGTCATAAACCCACCAGTAGAAACCCTGGACAGACTGTATATGATCGGTTGAACTCTTAATTCTCTCCTTAGTTCATTTATGTATAGGAAGTTTTTGCAGATCCAGAGTTTATGTTAACCAGGCGCCTTTAAGTGAGATACAATACATTCCCGGTATTACTCACGATTATTAACTCATTTCCAAAATAGTGAACTAGAGATGGTGTTACACCGGCTTAAAGCTTTTGAAGTCAGTGTAAAATTGGCAAATGGACATTTGTGTAGTTTCTCCACAAGCAGCAAGCTGTGTATGCGTGAAGCCGTATGCTACATGATAGTCCATGCAAAATGAACCAGTAGAAGTCTATCCAAAGTTCAAGATGGCAGAAAAGTCTAAGAAGGGAGTGATTAAAAAAGTTTATAGACCTAGAACCTATTTTTTAAATGCAAAAATTGTTTCGAGGTCCAAACTGTTTTAGACTACTTACTGCCCTCTTGGACAAATTCTGCAGTTACATTTTTTTATGGAATACGTACTCTGCATACATGCATGGTAACTGAAAGAAAAGCATCTCAGATGGGGTGGTACTTCGCTCTAGCAACTGAGCAATATGTCATGTTTTGCTGGTACTTTCCCAGTTTTTCTCCTGCCTTCCCAGTAAAAACACTACCTATTACCACGAAGTCATCGGTGAGCTATATCTCCATGAACTGAATCTTTAAAAACGAAAGTGCCGAAAGATCTAAAAAAAATGCATGGCACTGTATGAAACTTGAAAAAAGTACGCAACAACTGAAAGTTTCCATCCATTACTAACTGCATTATAACTACCTAAACATGGATAGCGTTGTGAGAATGTGTCCTTAACGCTAACACAAAACACACAGTTGGGGTTTTCTAGTTCTTTTACTCTTGTAACATCATCACACTAGCCGAACTCTCGGCTCACCATTGTCGGGTTCAACTCGGCTCACCATCGTCGGGTTGTTGCTGAAGTTGGGCGCCATATAACTGTGAGAATGTGTTCTTAACGCTAACACCAAACACGGAGTTGGGGTTTTCTAGTTCAACAACATCATCACATTTAGCCGAACCTTCGTGCACCTGTTGCTACATGCTGCCATCATGATTACCAACATGGCTTCTCTCTCTGTACTGCGCGCGCTGTCTAGCCTCAGTGCGCAGGCACCAAGTTACGCCCTGTGAGGAGGTGCTCAAGTGGCATGCTGTGGCAGAGCACATCCTCACATCGTAATATGATAGCATGAGACTTTCCAGTTTGATACACACTATCATGAAAAAAACCCATGTTGGGAAGACTCATGAAGAGTGAGACTTATTATATTTGGTCTTGAATTTGTGTATCAACCCATTGATCGAATTGGTCTCCAGTAATCAAGTAAAAGATGTAACACACATACTTTTAGATATCGTTTGTGTCAAGTTTCAAAACTTGATGTCTGATTCGTGTCGTTTCTTGTCTTTCGTATCTGATGTAATTTCACTGAATTGTGATTTGAACAGTGCAGAGCTAATTATGTCAGAATAATTTAGATCTTTGAAAACACTCCCCAATTTTATTGATTTTCAAACTTCTATGAAGTATGGAATGCATTTTCAAAATTTGAAATGAGTACAACAGTTGGTTCGAAAGTTATTATTGAGACAGACATGCGGACTCCAGCACGGGATGAGCACTGAGTAATGCCTTTGCACTGCTTTGTCCCGTGCATCAGTAAAAAGCCAAGAAGACTTAGTGTTAACCTATTGGTTGAATTTGTTTGTCAGTGGTCTTCAACTATTTGCAAGACGTGACGCGCATGCTAGTGTCGTTTATTTGTTATCTTTTGGTTGTTGCTCATTAATTTCTGATTAGTTGCTGGGAATATTTTGTGTGTGATTAATTTTGCATACTTGAGAGTCAAAAATCTTAAAAATACCGTTAGGCCTACCACTCATACTGTGAAATGCAAAGTCAGAATCATCGGCAAATCTTCCAGCAAGTTTACGCATATGTTCACACTGTAGGTAGTTCATTATCCAGCTAATTTTCAATTGCTTCCAGCAGTCTTCTTCAGGCTCTCTCTAGGTTGATGCTTCTCTGGTTACATGACATTCTTCTGTTGTTTGGTTTGTTTTGATTCGAAATCGCCGCCTTTTGAGTCAATTTCGAGCCAAGCGGCGAGTTCGAATCAAAACAAGCCAAACAACAGGAGACTGTCATGTAACCAGAGCAGCATCAACCTAGAGAAAGTCTGAAGAATACTGCTGAAAGCAATTGAAAATTAGCTGGATAATGAACTATCTACAGTGTGGAAGTGCGCGTAAACTTACTGGAAGATTTTCCGATGATTCCAAAAATTTTAAACTTCTCACCCAGTTTAATACTGATTTATGAACTGAAATCCATAAATTATATGTAGAATACATGTTTAAAGTTTGAAATGAATCGAATAATGGGTTCGAAAATTCTCATGGACACTAACAGATAGGCAGACAGTTAGCACAGGATGAGAAGGCCTTTGCTTCATTTCATCACTAAAAAAGTTTTAGTATTTTTCATGTTTAGTTAGTTTTTGTCGTTTTTAGGCAGTTTCTGTGGTTTTTTTTTCCCTCGTATGAGCATTTTCATTCGACATTGTGATAATAAAAAAGTATGTATCATTGCAGGGTCACGCCCATCGGTGTAGCAAGTCTGATCTGTGAACGCATGGCTTCCTTGGCGCATCTGATGGACATTGTCAACCAGCTTGGCTTGTATATGGTCACTGTGATCATTGGTTTGATCATTCATCAATTTATCTTACTTCCTGCCATCTACTTCGTGTTGATTCGCCGGAATCCATTTCGTTTCTGGTGGAATCTCTTCCAAGCATTCTTGACTGGGTTTGCAACTGAATCCAGGTAACGGGCTGAATTTGCATAACGCATGATAACCTGAGAACTGTGATGTTGATTTTAAGACTTAAGTCTTTTATTGTGTGTGCGGTCTATCTTGAGTTCTGCAAGTATTTTGTGAGCGGCTACGTCTTCCTGGAGGGGGTGGCTTTAATCGATGGCCGCCATTGTTTTTGTAACCATCATCTTGGATATCAACAAGGCACTCTGCTCCTGAAAACATACAATCGATTATCTGTGTTCGTTCTGCGGAGAACTCAAGATAGGCCGCAGACACTATAAGTCTGTATTTAAGATATTTTTACATAGAGCTGTAGCAAGTAGCTGTCTGTTTGGTTGTAGCGAAGTTGTATCTCGAAGAAAAATAGTATTTCCAAGTTCTCTGCGAAACAATATGAAATGTATCGCACATTTTTTAAACAAACTACTGAGATTGTAATAAAGTGACACTGCCCTTATTTGTTAAATCTGGTGCTTAAAGGCACCGGTTCACCTATTTCAATAATGTTGCGTGTATTCTAAACACAGCATCCACGTTCCAGATTCTCCGTCATCCGATAGGCTGATGTGGGTCACGTGATCTCGTTTAAGTTATGAAAATTAGCGGCGCTGCTGCGACGTGTTGTTCCTTTTTTTTTTAATTTACCGCTATTTTCTTTATATTGCTCAAAGATTCTACAGTGCTGCAGCTAGGAGTTAAAAAGGTGAAACTTCGCCTTTAAAGAGATATGTTACTTTGTAATTACCTACACAAGTCCCTTTGGTTTTTGTGCAGCTATTAGACTTCAGTAGATGCGACACGTCCAAATAATAATTTCTTAAAGCTTTAACATTTAATTCCAGCATCGCTACAATTCAATGGTAAGAGATCACAACACATTGCGTTAAACTGCAGAAACACTTGGCAGATAGCATGCCCTACAAATCTGACAAGGACTGTGAGGCATTTATGTCAGTTTCAGGTACAATAACAATTTTTTTTGAAAAAAAAACAATTGTTGCATGTATTACCCGCTGACATAAACAAAAAAAGGTGCTTGGAGTTGCTAGCTTATTTAGGCTTTAATGGCATTACGTGTCAGACTTAAAACAGAATATATGAGCAAACATTATAATGTGGATGATTGGTAAATTTGCTTTCTACTATCCGTCGCATTACCTTACAGTTGCTTGTAATATTTACGGAACATTCTAGCTGTCTGTCTGCAGAACATCAAAATTAAGTTGAGGTGTTGTGATATCTTGCCTTGTAGTCAAATTAAAATGGCAACGATATTCTAATCAAATTAAGAAGCCTTAAGAAAAATTGTATTCTCTTAAGGAACTATTTTCCAGTCACTTCTGAACTCACATTATTGAATGTTTCCATTGCTAGACGGCAGAGCTAAAACTGCCACCATGTTAGAAATTTAACGGATTGCTCGCTACAGGTGCGAGAATACAAAGGCGAGTCGTTGTGTAAACACGTCCTCATGCTGGCAAAAATAAATGAGGCTCAAAGCGGTTTCAAATATGCCCCTTCAAGGAGCATTTTTTTTTTTAAAATTCCCCCCCCCCCCCTCCAACCTCAAACGCTTTTCCTTCAACAAGACCGTTGCTTTTCATCACAATATTATTCGTCAAAGTTAAATTAAATTAAGACTCTTTGCAAACAAATTAATCGTATTATTTTTTTCACATCATCAGATCACTTTGGTTGGCTGGTAGCACATTGTGGTAGCCGATACATTGTGAGATGTGAACAATGTGTAGAAAGCACAGCCCGGTTGTCAGCGTGGCTGGTTGCCAACCACTCTGACAAATGGGTTGTGCTTTCTTCATGTGCACATCACACAATGTATCGATGATCGTAGCATCTTAGCATCTGTTTGGTGACATGCTGTAAAGTTGTCTGTTGATGCGAAATATATTATCAGAGGCATGCACATGAGGGGGGATACAAGGGGCATGCCCTTCCCCCAAGGTAGGTCTGGTACCCTCACGTCACAGGCCAAACATGTTTTTAGTGATTTTTTGTTTAATAAATATCATAAATATTTAATATTGTCATGTAAAAGGCCAAAATTTATGATCTCAAAATTCGAAATAAAAATACTGCAGAAAGTGTTGAAAAGTTGCTTCATTGCTCCCCCCCCCCCCCAAAAAAAAAGGGGGAGAACATGAAGAAGTTGCACCTTGGGCCAAAAAAAAATCTCTAAAAAGTGTTAAATGTTAGTTCGGACCCCGCTGGGGGAGCTTAGCTGATCAGCTTAGCTCCCTAAGCGGGTCCAGACTGAAATTTAACACGTTTTAGAACTTTTGGGGGGGCCCAAGGGGCAACTTTTCAGCATTTTCAGCATTTTCTGGGGGGAAAGGGGAGCAATGAAGCAACTTTTCAACACCTTCAGCCTGTAAGCTCTCCCAGATCCCCTAGCTGGTTATTCAACGTTTTTTTTAGTAACACAGAGTGCCCCTACATGCATTGTCCTCCCACCAGGAAAAAATTCCTGCGTACACCACTGGATATTACATAATATAATGTTTTGTAAAAGCTGCTGTATGTTGGTGACATTTGCCAGAATTGAAAAAATACTACTGGTATGTGCTTTTGCATTTCAGTGCTGCTGCTCTGCCTATCACCATGCAATGCATGGAAGAAAAAAATGGTGCCAATAAATTGTTGACCCGTTTCATGATTCCAATTGGGACCACTATCAACATGAACGGGACGGCCATGTTTGTTGCTATTGCCTCCATCTTCATCGCCCAAATGAATTCTGTAGAACCGAGTATTGCTGAGATCATCACGATTGTGTAAGAAAGACTATTGTATTCTTTGTTGTTATTGTTGTTTGGTGATGCCATGAGGGATCACTGCGTTCATCTTATCAGACGATCACGGCTCAGCTTGATTGTGGCAATAATACGTTTTATGCAATCTGTACTTTCGTTGCCTCTGTCAACCCTTCAATCTACAAATCTTTACTGCACGGTACATAGTAAAACACTTGAGTCCCACAACTCAACTGCATGGATATTTATTAAGAACGTACCTAAATTTTCGGCTTTCATAGTAGTCTTTAGCAAAGGAGCAAACCACTACAACAAAGCATAACAGTGGCCATTTGTACAGACAACGCGTCATTCAGACATGTACGACGTGTTGCTTGTACAGATAGCCACTAGCCTGCTATGTTGTTATGGTGTTGTGCTCTTTTGTTAAAGCTACTATGAAAGCCGAAAATTGAGGCACTGTTTTAAAAAATGTCCACCCACGTAAGTTGAGTTGTCAGACTCAAAAGTGTTTTACTGCATGTACTTTGCTACTGCCCTCACATTACTGTACGATACAATATTACATTATGGCTGTATTATAGTTTAAAAAATAGGTAATAAAGGGCATACTGGTTGATACGATTAGGAACTACTTTGTGTAGGCGAAGTGATCTGTGCATCAAGCTAGATGTACGCAGGACGAAAAGCGGATCAGCTCAGATGGGTTATATAAATACAGATGCAAACCTATTTACATTTCCCTTTGAACTTAAATGTCAGACTGCCTGAGTGGGGAATTGAAACCATGATCTTTAAACCAAAGGCTGAGTCCTGCCGCTGAACATACTGACACGGCCCAGCCATTTATTTATGTATTTATTTAACCTAGATATACTGTTCAGTCTCCTGGGTTAATGTCAATTGTTTTATTTCTCTCACATATTATTAGCACATTTATACATATAATAGTAAGGTCAAGTGAAGTCGTGAGGCCGTGTGAAGTCGTGGTATCAAACGCCAAGCTCTTTTGCCAAGCTAATCCCACCGACGAAGACTTCAAACGTTAAATGAAATAATTGAAAATTGCGCAGTAAGCAATTTTCATATATTTCATTTAACCTTCGGACTATTACTCGGTGGGATTAGCTTGGCGAAAGAGCTTGGCGTTTGATATCACAACTTCACACGGCCGAAAAGCTTGGCAGGAATCCTTAACAAGTTTTGTTTTGGAGTAGATAAGAATTTACTGAGACTAGACCGAGCCTAATAAATGAGGGCTCAAACTAGTTTTGTCAGCTCAAATCAAGAAATTTGGATGGTTAGGTTTGTAAAGTTTTAAACCAACTCTGAATACACTGCAAAGCACTTTGTTCTACCTCAGCATCCACATTAATTATGCAGTGTCAGTAAACACTTTGTGTACTTTGTGAGACGAAAAGGACACAAAAAGTGTTCTACCAGTACTAAAGTCATGTGGCGGCTGAGCCTCCATGCACAATGTCTTCAGTGTACAGATCCGGTAAAAAGAAACGCCCTTTATCATTCTATCGAGGGTCGTGATAACAACCATGGAGAAAATCAGTTATCTCGAAAATACTGGACGGATTTCCGTGAAACAAAAACGAAACTGCTTATTAGATTGTCTACTGTATTTCTAATCTCATTAAATACTACGTTAACTGACTGAAAATAATTGGCCGAGCGAGAAAAACTTAATGATATCTAATGATATTTCGTAAACCAGTGGAAGGATTTTCATGAATTGCATATTATATTTCTGCTGCATGTTGCATGTCATACGTATAGAAATATAGCATATGTCATAACAATTAATCCAGTTTTTGTTTTATTCAATTCTATCCAGTAATTTATAAGATATATTATTAGTTATCAACTCGTGCTGCTCACTCGGCCAATTATATTTGGCTACGTACCATTACATGTAATACGTACATTAATATAGCTAATAGCATAACAAGCAACCCAGATTTTGTTTCATTCAATTCTGTCCAGTAGCTTTCAAGATATCAACATTTTCGTTCAGAGTCACATACATTAATCCTGCTACTTCTTCAGTATAACGAAGGCGTTTTTTTTACCGGAACTGTACAATTATTGCTTATTAATTGTTACTTATTTGATTAGCTTTATACAATACATATGAACTTGCATACAGAAGTTACAAATTCTCGTTTCTACATTTATTCTTTTTTTTTTAATTCTCTTTCTCTGTACAAATTCAATTTTTAATTAATGTTTTTACATAGGAAATAATTGAATTATATTGTATGAATTTATCTTTTTAAGTTTCCATTTTTTAAGTCAACGTCAATGCGACTAATTACATGAGCACTTCAAATTTTTTCTATCTTTAACTGAAATAATTTAAAAAATTTGTGAAATTCAAAAATTGCACAAGACTTGACCTAACGAGACAAAAAGAACAAGGCCAATGTGAAAACATGAGGAAACTAGACGACACTGACCTATGAGGCTGAAAAGTCAATAGGAACTTGACAGTAGTCTCATTTCATCTCATCCGAATCCCTAAATTGTGAATAAAGACGAGACGAGACTTGACTTATGAGACTGAAAAGTCAAGAAAAACTTGCCATTAGTCTCATCTCATCTCACCCGAATCCCTAAATTTTGAATGTATCTACCTTCTTAAAAAGCACCTTGTGGTAAAGGAATTGCCTGTGGCCAGAAGGCATTGCAGCCGGGACCATTTTATGTATTCATTTACGTTTAAAAAATCAATATTGCGGCATCACATAAAGCGATTCTCACTAGCACTTTCAAAAGTATAATTTTTTGTTTTTTTCATAATGCACAGCTACCATCTGACATTCATGTTTAAAGTCGTCGTAAGTTTCACAAATAGTGGCATTTTTTTATGTGCAATAGTGCACAATATGGTAAATATTTTGCACTTGCAACGTGGCAGGTTACAGACACTCCTATACTAAGAAAAAAAATTATTTTTAATCAGTCTTATATATTATGCCATAAATTCAAGAAGAATGAAGTTTGATTCTGATCATTCTGATGGAAACGTTTTGTCTTTCAAAACTAAAAAAAAACTGATCGTAAAACGGAATACCAGCCATTGCAATTGCCGATCTGCCACAAACATACCTCTGATACATTATTGAATGTCCGGACACGGCTAATTAGCTCTGGGACCCCTGGCCAATGGCTGAGGAGCTCTGTAGTCAGTCTGCCTCGGTGGCCATTGACGGGTATTGTGAAACATATTATTCGCATTATGGTATCTCACTTTTTTTAACCTGCTTTCCTGAGCCTAATATAAGTGTTTGCCAGTACGTTAGTGACTAACCACCATCATCCATCTATCATCCATTTGCATTGGTTTCCCTATTAAACTTGAGTTGTTTAATGTGACAAATCTTTTTATTTTTGGGGGGTTTATCAAAGTTAGGTTCATAATCTTGGTTGAGCCACTGCTGCTGTACACCCGCATCTTTATTTATATTGTCGGATTATCTCTCCAGAAGCGTCGCATTTCTGTCATCACTGTTTTTACAATTTGATCTTGAACTGATGAACTTAATCACTTAGTAAGAGCAATTAAAGTTAATTATTAAGGATAGGGTATGCATCAAGTTGATTGGGTAGTTCGGGTACTGTTGGCATCTTCTTCTGATGGAATGCTACCATTTCCTTAGACTGTTCCTTTGGGAAACTTGACATCTTGTACCCCTATTGATCCAGTCCCTGGCCCTGGCCCCTGTAGGAATTTTTTGAGTGTACGGATGAAACCTGTTAAAGGGGTCAGGTACATTATAATAGATTTAAAAAAACAGAGGTAGACATCTGAGAAACTTCATCCGAAATTTCCAGAACGAATTTTCCAATACGGCCGTTTTTTCCATGAAATTAAATATACCTTTATGCTCTTACCTGTGCTATCGGATTCCAAAAGTGGTACATCGGCTTCTGGATGATTAAAACATGTTTGTACTCAAGCCACCTGCACAATGATACTAAATGTACGTAAATGTGTCAGCCGAAAGTGGTGAAAAAAATACGGTGTACGCAAATCAAAACAAAATCGTACAGTACTACTTAGCATAAAACACTTACAGAGGTTAGCAGTAAGTGCTTTTCGAAACATTTAAACGATATGGAAAAAATAGATCCTCACCATTTCAGAAAATCCTAAGTATACCCATTATGGGCTATTAGAGTGCTCCCGAGACCACTTTCGAATTCAAAGTCATTTTCGAATTAAAAGTGCTCTTGGGATCTATCTAAATTTAGCCCGAAATGGACATGCTTAGAATTTTCTGAAAGGTGGTGATCTATTCTTTCCATCAACCCTAACTGAAATCGTTTAACTTAGATACGGACCGTCCTAAGCCCATTTAAAGGTGAAGAGGTTAATGGCATAGCAGCAAAAGCGTAAGGTGATTTTCGAATTCAAAGTGCTCTTGCGACCCCTCTAATAGCCCGAAATGGACGTCCCTAGGATTTTTTGAAAGTTGGGGATCTACTCATTCCATCAACCCTAACCGAATTCGTTTAACTTAGATACTGACCGTCCTAAGCCCATTTAAAGGTGAAGAGGTAATGGCATAGCAGCAAAAACGTGTTGTGATTTTCGAATTCAAAGTGCTCTCGGTATCCCTCTATTAGCCCGAAATGGACATACTTAGGATTTTCTGAATGGTTGGGATCTATTCTTTCCATATTGTTTATTTTTTTTCGAAATGCACTTAATGCTAACCTCTGTAAGTGTTTTATGCTAAGTCGTACTGTACGATTTTGTATAGATTTTCATACACCGTATTTTTTAAACTACTTTCGGCTGACATATTTATATAAATCTACTATCATTATGCAGGTGCCTTGATTAAAAACATGTTTTAATCATCCTGAAGCCGATGTGACTCTTTTGAAATTCGATAGCACCGGTGAAAGCATAAAGGTATGTTTAATTTCATCGAAAAAACGGCCATATTGGAAAATTGATTCTGGAAAATTCGGATGAAGTTTCTCAGATGTCTACCTCTGTTTTTTTTTAAATCTACTATAATGTGCCTGACCCCTGTAACAGGTTTCATCCGTCCACTCAAAAATTCCTACGGGGGTATAGGCCAGGGACAGGACTATATCGGTATTGATTTATAATTAACTGGGTCCTAGATGAGAGTGGACATTTGTCGTAATGAGATACAATTAGTGAGACTTGAAAGAAAAATCGGTGCAATGTATAATGCTGTATTGCAACTAGCTGCGAATAGTGATTTAGATGTTAACTAACATAAAGATTACGACATCAAGTTTGAACTTACCATGAATGGTACGAATTTCACATTATTTCATAGACATAATTACATTGTTATCTCCTTAACATCTCAAAATCATGTCGTCATGTATTTTACTAAGTCTGTCTTCTCTTTAAGTATGACTGAATTCGTACTGCCTGTTGGTTGTCATTAATAAATGTTTTCAGTTAATACACTACTAGCGCAGATTTCATCATTCGTTCTTGAAACAGTACAGGTACAAACATGAAGGACACGTTAAATTGTTACGTATGCAGGCAGATATATGGAATAATTAAATATGTTGTATGTTCCTGTTAGGTTTACAGCAACTGCAGTCAGCATTGCTTCATCAGCTACTCCAAGTGCCTCTTTGTTCCTCATGGTAATGACATTATCTGTGATGCCGGAAGTGCCTATAAGTGATGTCAGTCTTCTCTTTGCTATTGACTGGCTGCTGTAAGTGTTCCTATTAGTTCTTATATCAAGTTGTCAAGCCTCGTCTCGATAAGTTCAGAGAGTGTCAATGCTGAGATTGAGATGATAATGCGATGTAATGCTAAAAGTCTCGACAGATTTGGATACAAAAAATAAGTTGTGTGGACCTCGTAGAAATTTACAGCCACCAATTTAACATTAAGCCATCAATTTAACATTCTAAATAGAGCAATAAATTAGAATGTGGTATGTTTACTCGCCAATACTGCTCGATATCATATTAATGGCAAGCTAGCTTGACGCTTAGCCAAATAAAAAAGTCACGGAAATAAAGTAAAGTTTCTAGTGACGAATGAAGATCAATCTGTATTTTGTCTTTATTTTAATTGACTAGGTTTTGGCAGGACCTAGTTTTATTGGCATTTTCTACTTCTTTGATTTTCAACAATCGCTGTTAAAAAGCGCATCCTTTCATGGTATAAACTTAGGTGAAAACTGTTTAATTTTTTCGACTATAACAGAAATAAGTTCAGCAGTTTAATAAATTCCAAAACTGTGTACGACCTAGTAAGAGATGTAGACTTGACAAGACGAGGCTGGGATACGAAAGGTCGAGACGAGACCAAGATTAGAGGAAGCCTCGTCTTGTCTTGATGGAATCGCTAATCCAACCGGGAGGTGAGGTATGAATACACAAGGTAATGCACATTTCATTGAGCCAATTTAGGAACTGAACTTTGCATTGAAGTACACTGCAAGTATAACCACAATATAGGTTTCAAACACGGAGTCACTGCATTTATCATTAAGGATACCACAAGATCCTATTTTAATACTGATAATTTTGCTCCTACACAAATTTCGAACTGTTAAAACACCGAGCTCTCGCACTAGCGAAATTATTTTTACTTAAACCTAAGCTAAAGTGGTTTTGCAATACGGAGGAATAAAAGAGAAAATTGTTTCGTTTAATGCCATACATAATAAATACCATTGGTATGTCCAATGACCCTCCAAACTCTCCTTAACCAAGTAGCAGAATTGGCACGACACATAATGCGTGACAATACATCACAGACCATGCAAGGCTGCTGTAGGAACTGTTCATCAATTTTTGACCGATTTTTACATTCAAATGCACCATTTTAATTCTCTTTTAATCATCTTGAGGAGACCTTTTCGTTGGTGGGAAAGCCCAGCCAAAGCACAAAGAGGTTATTTTGTGAAAAACAATAAACGCGAGGTAACCATAATGATAAAACAGATTGGCCATTGACAACTTTTTTGGACACAGCTAGTGTTTCAGACAGTGGTAGAAAGTTCTACTGGTGGGGGTGATATAATATTCCTACAACTCAACTTGCAGGCTTTTTGGTAATTTTTAATAAGTGTCACTGAAAAAAAAACCTATCAATGCACCGACTTCTTGAAAAAAAAAATTGAGTGGCTAGCATTCCTTAAATTGGTTTCATCAGCTGTGTCACTAGTTTAAATACCCCAAAACAATAATAAAAATGCATGTACGTGCACGTAAGTAGATAAAAAGAACTGTAAAAGAAGGAAATTGTTAATTATTTGTTCGCATAATTTCATTTTATTTTCCCAAAAGACAAAAATGGAACATCTGCCATTGCCTTCAAACATCTGCGTCAAAAAGCAATCTAGTGGCGAAACATTGAGCCAAGAATTAGAAATTTCACAACCTTTCCGAACGTTTTGTGAAATGGTGTAATCACCTTGTTTCATTTCTTTTAAATTTAGCAGTATGTAATTAAAAAGGCATGTTTTGTAATATAGTTTGCAAGATAAATGCCTGAACTACCATGAACAGACTGCTTTTTTATTGAATCTGTTCAATGGTAGTTTACGGTAACTAGGGCGGTATGTCATTGCCTTCAAACCTCTAACTTTCTTTCTGTATTAATGAAAACAGTCCGTCTGTATCCGTAACAGCTTCGGAACCTGTTGTGCAATTCATTTCAAATTTTCCACATGCTTTCTATGCTCTATGATTTAAGCTTATAAACCAATAAAATTATGCAAGGGGTTATGCAGATTCTACTTTAAAATGTCAAAATGTATCAGACAATCATGCACACTCGCCACTCACAGAAATAAATCAGAAATCAAAGGTTAAGTGCAGGTGATTGAACCGGTATATCAGTTTCACTGACAATGATGATGGACAGTTTGTAAAGGTTCAAAGCAGGTCATGATGGACAGTTTCAGTGCCACTGATGAGCAATTTTAAAGGTTCAATGCAGTTCATGATGGACAGTTTCATTGTCACTGATGGGCAATTTTAAAGGTTCAATGCAGGTCATGGTGGACAGTTTTAGTGCCACTGATGGACAATTTTAAGGTTCAATGCAGGTCATGATGGACAGTAAATTTTAAGGTTCAATGCAGGTCATGATGGACAGTTTCATTGTCACTGATGGGCAATTTTAAAGGTTCAATGCAGGTCATGGTGGACAGTTTCATTGTCACTGATGGACAGTTTTAAAGGTTCAATGCAAGTCATGATGGACACTTTTGGTGCCACTGAAGGACAATTTTAAAAGTTCATTGCAGGTCGTACGGATTTTAACAAAAAAAAAACGAACAGCTCCACCCCTGAAGGGAATGCCTGCAATCATTTGATGATACATCATAAGTAAAATTTTCAGCAAGTATACAGACCATCCGTAGAAGACAAAAAACAAATACAAATACAATGCTGCGTTGTGATACAATAAAAAACATTGGTGACAATGGTGTTATTAAACTCATCTAGGAGCTTTAAAGGTACACCTCCCAGTGCCATTTTTCTCGATCCTCCACATCAAGTAAGGCCCCAAATGTCTATTTACTTAGCGTTAGTCAATCCCTTGGTAAATATCCGTTTTAAATGTGGCATCTAAGAGATTTTCTGTTGAATATTGGGAACTATATTTATTAGCATCCTCCGATTAAATGATCCTTTGTGCGCTTACAATAACCTTGACATTTCATCTCTGTGTGTGCATGTACTAATTTTTAATCGTTTGCTAATAATGACCATGAGATCAAAAATTAAAAAGACTAATGCGGTGAAAATTAAAATTATTTATGCCAATAGATCGCCGAAGAAAAATTCTAAGATACTAACCTAAAAATAATTATAAAGTGTGATGTTGAAACAAGAAAATCATTCCGGTTTGTGATGACACCATTTTTGCGTTCATGCTGTTTTGTCTACTATGCCCAAGGCCAACTGAGATAGTGGCTGCGTTCCTTAATTTGCTTCGAGGAACGCAGCTACTATCTTAGTTGGCCTTGTATTACCACGCAGAGTCTTGCGAAATGTGATGGTAACATGCGAAGATGGCGATCTGCACGTGGCTGTTATAAGGCAGGCAGAGTGTACCATAACTATCAACCGTATTGCTTATGGCATCAGTTGGCAGCATATTTTTTTTTTATTATCAATAAAATATTCTGCACAGTCTTTAATTATGGGGTTATACGGAAAAATGTGATTTGGCGTAGTTAACAACAATGTAAGCAGACATCAGAAAGAAGAAAACACTTTACCACAATACCATGGAAAACAAAAGTCCACTTGAATTTTCGATGAATAAAACGTTCACCATCCTCAGAAGAGCACATTAACAAAAAGTACTACGAACTACATTTCGAAGCTGTTCGAAAGTGTGTCCACAGGCAACCGGCAAACTGGAACGCGCTCCACCACTGATCTGTACTTTACACATCTAGACCTAACTCGGTGCCCCATTGCTTGTCAAATGTGGCAGGGTGCACAATCCTTTCAATGTTCTTAAAGGCAGGGTTGGCAATATTCATTAATGGTACCATTTTCCTTTGGAAATGTTGGATAGCCATTGACTCAACGGCCCTCAGATGTGAATCTTGGAGCGAATTGGACTTTAGTAACACTGTGGTTTCTTCCCAAGCAGGCTTTTTTTTTTCTTCCGCGAGTATTTTTCTTAAATGATTGACAAATACAACCAATACAAAATATAACCAATACACCAATGGTACAAGTTTTCATCATTTTTTACACATCAGTTAATAAATTTCTTCGAAACCAGATTTTTTTAAAACTTAATCTTGCTTTCATTTGATAAGTTTTAACTCACTCGAATTTTCTGCGTTGCTCAGCTGAGAATTCCCAATTCATATTCTTTAGTTTGAGATAAAACTTTCAATTTTGTTTGTTCTTTATTGCAGAGGACGATGTCGAACTACCAACAACATCATAGGTGACTGCTATGCAGTTGCTGTTTTTCAACATTTCTATGGCAAGGATCTTAAAGACCAAGATGAATTAGCACACAAACATTCACAAGACCTCTCACTTCAGTCATTTGAAATGTATCAATAATGAGCATTCTGCATGCGAATTTATTGGTTTTGTAGAATCATCTTTCAGAAAAGCAATACTTTATTTGTATATTTATCATTTTTACTAATTCATTGAAGTATTAACTGAAGTCGTTGTTAATTCACTGAAGCATATCAGTGATCACACATGCCTTTTTTAAATGGTCAGAATGTTTTGTTACTTTTGTTATGTTCGTACTATATGTCACATAGCAGATTGCTGTAAATTTAATCAGCATAAACGATGACGTGGTGCATAAAAATACACGAAAATTTAACTACTGCCCATGGCTTCTTGTGATATGTTGTAACTTTTATCAGGAAAAAATGAACATGTTTGTTTCTCGCCCCGGGAGGGGGCTCGCTTCATCGGCTCCTGCTTATATATGTTGAATAAATACTTCATCTCTCATTTATACTGGGAAAATAAATTTATAGTTCAGTAAGTATTTGTCATGTAATAAATTGTCTTTCTTTGTCGAAATTCAACTGGCTTCTTGAGCTTCTTAGTGTGACCACGGGTAAAACTGACATTGGAGAGTTTAAAAAAGTTTCGTTGGGTCAACTGGACGTTTTGGATCACTCTTGGACATCCAATGGACACCAAGTTCTATATGGGTAGTAATGATCGATGCATACTGAAATCAGGACCCGAAAGGGATATTGAGAATAAAGAAGCGGGCACAATCCCCAAGTACCCTGACGTGCGGTGCCCATTAACTTAGACAAAGAAAGACAATTTATCACATCA
>JAHWFP010059424.1:0-11409 GCA_023313725.1 Lithobius niger
ACCCCGTTCGGAAATTTTACACCGCTCAAAATTATGTTTGGTATCAAGCAAGCACCAGCGTTCTTCTGTGCCTCAGTTTCGCGAATGCTCGCCCCTCTACATTATCTGAACGTACAGAGCTATTTTGACGATATCTCGATTATGTCACAGGAATTCCGATTGCATTTGATGGCGATCGAGGACACCCTAACGATTTTGGGTCGTGAAGGATTCAAAATAAACATAAAGAAGACGGACTTTTGTAAGAAAGAAATAACCCTGTTAGGTTATCGTAACTGTTCTGTATTTTTAAGTCTTTTAGGCTACAGTATTATGTGTGTATACATTTTTGTATTGAGTATTAATGTGCATGCGTACGTATAGGCCTATAAGAGTATATATAATATTAATCTTGCAGATGAATTTATTTTTTTTTGTCAACTTAATTTGTAAATAAGTGCTTGTTAACTGAAATTGACAAAGTTTATAACTATGCGTGTATATATATATTTATTTTTTTCTTTTTTTTTTCTGCAGCCTTTCAGTTATGTAATGCCCTATGGGCGGTTTAACTGTAAAATAAAGTTAAAGTTAAAGTTAAAGGTTATAAGGTTACGAGTGAAGGGGTTTTGCCGAACCCTAGTAAGAAAGAAATTTTGGAGAATTGGCCACGCCCTAAAAGCATTAATGAGCTCCGAAAATTTCTCGGTTTGGCGGGTTTTTTCCGTAGATTTGTGATGTCATACTCATTTTGGTCCGTTTATTTTTAAATGTTTTTATGAATTTTGTAAGCCGTTTGCCTTGCATTAAATGTGAGTTGTGTTTAGAAACATGTTTGCGTTTATACGTTAAAATGGTAGTAGATCGGTTCACTTAAATTAGCCTCAACAAGTGGTATTCAGAGCGTTTTTTTTTCGTGATAACGCAAATATGGCAAACTTAAACCTAACGTTCCTTCGAAATTTTAACCCTCTCGTATGCAGTCATGCTCGTATGCAGTTTCAAGACAGCAGCGACTTACTTCACAACTACTGACGGAGGATGAAGCCATGCAAGAACGTCAAGGTAAACCAACGAGGATACAAGACGGCAATTTCAAGATGTTTCCTGGTTTCTTCAAAATAACGGCAAGTATACGTTAAGTGCAGTCGGAGTCATACCAAACAGTTAATGGTATTTAAATGTCAATGTTTATACATTGAAAAATCGTAGTAATTCCGCCAGAAATAATTTAAAGGGATTGCAGTAGAAATAATTGACATAGGACAGTGTACCTAGAAAGAAAGAAAACTCGTAAAGCCTAAGAAGTGTACAGTGATATTATTTAAAAATGGCAGATTTAAGTCAAAAGATGAATAATCTTTCAAATATCCAGTTATTAGACGGCAAAAATTTCGCATCCTGGTCATGTCGTGTAGAAGCGCTCCTAAAGCAACAAGGCATTTGGGGTTTAGTCATGACAGGAAAAGCAAAACCAACTGATGATAAAGAGTTAGCCAAATGGGAATTAGCAAATGAAAAAGCAACGGGGTTGACAACTTTAAGTGTCGATCTGCTAAAAATTCAAATTCCTAGAAACTTGACGGAAGCATATAAGATTTGGCAACACTTGAAGAATAGGTACGAACCCTCAAATGTGTTACGTTATCTAGCGTTAAGAAGAAAGCTGCACGATTTTCGTAAAACTGACGACATGTCCGTAGCTGAATTTCTAGGACAAATTGGTGCATTATTTCAAAGTATAGCCGATACTGGAAAAATAATCGATGACGAAGAAAAAGCATGCTATATAATTCTAGGCTTGCCTGCAAGTTATGATAATTTAGTCACGAGTTACTTGGCACCCCTTAAGAAGACTGATAGCCTAAAGTCTGAGGATATTGAACATTTATTGATCATGCATGAGTCGAAAGAAATTGCGTATACCCATGCTAAACCTGTTTCAGAGTCGACGTACTTCACGACACCAAAGACGCCACAAGTACAAGGCGGCGTATCCTGCTATAGATGCGGCGGCGCCGGGCACAAAACTCCAGCCTGCGGCACCCCTGCGCCCCCCCAAGAACAATTTCGTGGAAGAGGACGTGCCCGTGGACGTTCCAGATGACGTGGATCGCGACGGAATGCTAGCCGTCAAACGCCAGAAAGTAAGGCAAATATTGCGTGCTTCACATACACGAAGTTTGTTGGAATAAAAGCATATGCAGCTAAGACAGGTTTCAATCTTAAGAATGCACTTATTATAGACTCGGGAACAGTCCGTCATTGCGTAAGAAATGAAAATTGGTTTCATACTAAATACGAAATACCAGTTGAAAACGTAAAATGTGCAACCAAAGCAACTACAGTGTCAACAAAAATAGAAGGTATCGTAAAAATAAGTTCAAATGGTGTAAATTTATCAATGCAGAAAACACTGTTTTTACCTGAATTTGACGTGAATCTCTTTTCTGTGGGACAGGCAATGAGATCAGGGTTAAGAATTACCTTTGACAATGATGTGTGTGAAATAATCCATAAGCAATCTGGCAAACTTGTAGCAACTGCTCAGTATATTGCAGGTTTATTTGTCATTAGCAATCCAAAAATTGTAAGCAATCCAGAAGTAGTGATAAATGCTCCAAACAACGTTTTATCTCTGGAAAATGACAGTTACATTAAAATAAACCAAACTAGTGTTACGCCAGTTAAGCAAGAAATTAAAATGCATAAAGATTTCCGTACCACAACTAACCAAGACCAAGACTTAAATCAAGGTCAGGTGCGAGTTTTTTCAAAAAACCAGAATAAGCAAGAAAAACTGCCTGAAAAATGTCAAAATAATTCTCAAATTAATAAGCAAACGGAATTATGGCATAAAAGATTTATGCACGTCTCCCCACTCACCTTGAAAAAGATTGCAAAGTCAAGAGCACTAAGAGGTTTTTCTAGGCAATCAGCCATTAAGCCAAAAAATAACGCATGTTCTGCTTGTCTCCAAGGAAATAGCAAAACAAAGCCATTTAAGACTGTTGCATCCAATCCTATTGTTGAAAGACTTAGTTTAGTGTACTCTGACGTAGTCGGTCCCTTTCCGACGCCAACAATGGCAGGTTCCCGTTACTTCGTTACATTCATTGATTGTAGAAGTCGTTTTGTGCAAGTTGCGTTCATGAAATCAAAAGATCAAGTTTTTGATAAATTCGTTGAATATAAATTAAAAGCTGAAGCTGCCACAGGGTGTAAAATTAAGACCTTCATGTCCGATCATGGGACAGAGTATCAGAACTCCAAGATGGCCGAATTCATGCTTCAAAATGGCATTAAGCATCAGTTTTCACCACCCTACTCAGCGTCCAGCAATGGAATTTCGGAACGGCTCAACTTGACAATCATGAACCTTGTTAGGGCAACGTTAGTGCAAGCAAAACTTCCCACAAAGTTTTGGGGAGAAATGGTGAACACAGCAGTATTCATTCGTAATCATTGCACAAATGTCAGAAATCGTAATAAAACTCCTAGGCAAATATGGGAAAATACGAAAGTTAAGCCAACCGTAAAATATTTTAAAGCAATCGGTTGTTTGTGTTTTGCCATAAAACCGCCACTAAAAAGATCAAAACTCGATGCAAGAGGAGTACCCTGTATAATGCTTGGCTATGACCAACAATCACGTGCATACAGACTCTATGACATTGATAACAGCAAGGTAATAGTAAGCAGAAACGTTGATTTTCAAGAGGAAGTGCTAGGTGCATCAAGACTGTTCAAAAACAATGTAGAAAAATGCGGTATTGATTTAGATTCGATCATTGTTGATCTTTCCTACAATCCAACGTCTTTAGAGGATGAGGCTGGTCAGGTCGCACCACTCAATGCAAGCCCAGGCAATGAAGCTCCAGGAAGGGCAGCAGCGACCCCCATTCAAGTCCATCGGCCCCAAACTCCAGTGACTGGACATAGGCCTAGGACTCCACTGACTGTAAAGCAGACCCCAAGGCAGCACACTCCGATGGAACGGCCAGTACCTACACCTGCTCAAGTACCAGAAGCAAGAATTACAAGAGCCAGAGCTAGACGTGAAGGCGTAACCGTACCTGAATTAAGCTACGGAACTTCGTCAGAGGGGGAGATTCACAGTAATGCAGCTGTTGCCGACGTTCCTCAGCAAGAGCCCACTGAAGAAGATGAAGACTATATTCTCGCATTGTGTGCTATCCCGAACGAACCGAAAAATGTGAAAGAAGCCATGTCCAGCCCAGATGCGAATCAATGGCGTATTGCTATGAATGATGAATATGGTTCGCTTATAGCAAACGGGACTTGGGAACTCGTCGACCTCCCTCCAGGTGCCCGCACTATAGGAAGCAAGTGGGTACTGAAAATAAAAAAGACGGAGACAGGCGAAGTGGAACGCTATAAAGCAAGGCTAGTGGCCCAAGGATTTGACCAAAAATATGGTACTGAATATTACGAAACTTACTCACCAACCGCGGGACTACCTACCGTACGCCTGCTCTTAGCTGTAGCAGTCCAGAACAACTATTTCGTGGACCAATTCGACGTAAAATCTGCATACTTGAACGGCTACTTGGGAGACGGAGAAGAAATTTATATGGCCCAGCCAGAAGGTTTTAAAGAGCCTGGACACGAAGACAAAGTTTGCAAAATAATACGCAGTCTCTACGGGCTCAAACAATCCGGACGACGATGGAGTATTCGTTTCGCCGAACAAATGATTAAGCACGGCATGAAACGTTGTCGTTCAGACGCCTGCGTTTTCTACGTACGTCAAGGAAAAGAACTCATAATTTTCATCGTTTATGTCGATGACGTAGCTGCAATCACATCAAGTCACAAGATGCGGCAGCTAGCCAAGAAGATTTTGACTTCAAGTTTTGACATAAGGCCTTTAGGCCCTATAAACTTTATGCTTGGGATCAAGTTTTCAAAAACGTCTGATGGGGCAATGCTGCTTAACCAAACCACGTACATAAACAAGATTCTGGCTAAGTTTGGCATGCAAGATTGTGTTCCTGTCACGACCCCAATCGTTACTGCAGGTCAACAAACAAACGAGGGCACTGAATGCCCAAACAAAATACCACTAAGGGAATTAGTGGGTTCGCTTTCATATATAGCGAACGGCACACGACCTGACATAGCGTATGCTGTGAATAACCTCGCTCAGCGTGCGTCTGCTCCCACGCGAGAAGACTGGTTGGCTGGCAAGAGGATTCTTCGTTACCTCCAAGGTACGAAAGACCAGAGCCTCGTGATGCGTCCCGACCATACAGGCCTGAAAATTTTCACAGATGCGAGCCATGCAAGCGACCCTGCCACAAGGAGGTCTACCACAGGAGTTCTAGCAACATATGGAAATGTTCCCTTCTTGTGGAGGTCCAACCTGCAAAGAACCGTTTCGCTTTCCACCATGGAAAGCGAATATAAAGCCATTTCGCAAGGTGTCCAAGAGTGCCTTTGGACGCGTGAACTTTTGTTGGAAACTGGCATAATTGGTCTTGAAGACAAGAAGCCAGTTACCTTGTGCACCGACTCACAGAGTGCGCGGTCTCACGCCGTTAGCTACGTAGAGAAGGGTCGCACCAAACATATAGATATTATCTATCACCATGTGCGCGAGAAAATTGAGGACAAAAGTGTCAACATTGAATATGTGCCGACGAAGATGAACCCTTCTGACATACTGACAAAACCACAGTCGGGAGTCAGACACAACTTTTTGTCTAATTTAATGTGCGTTTCTCGTTGCAGATAATAGCCCTGTTTTCAGAGGGGGATTTGTTGAGACGTACCAAATTGGCCGTCGCCATTAAGGTATTTGTGTGACAGTTAGTGTGACAACAGGGCTAATGACCATGTGTTGGAATTCCCAGTTCCTGGTGTTTTGTTGTGTGCAAGCCTGGGACTGGTGACAACCTGTTAGGCCGGATATAGTGGATGGTGTGCAACTCGGTAACGGAAGATGCTGAAGAGTAGTTCCCTTGGTTACCGAGATTTGTAACAGCCGTGAGGGCTGCCGAAATCCTCACTTCGACTGGCGCTAGGCCAGGAACAACATCACCATTTTGGTCCGTTTATTTTTAAATGTTTTTATGAATTTTGTAAGCCGTTTGCCTTGCATTAAATGTGAGTTGTGTTTAGAAACATGTTTGCGTTTATACGTTAAAATGGTAGTAGATCGGTTCACTTAAATTAGCCTCAACAGATATAATCTCTAGACGTTTGACAGTTGCTGAACAGAGATTTTCTAATAGTGAAAAGGAATTAATGAGTATTATTTGGGCAGTACGGAAGTGGCGTAGATACATAGAAGGGGGTGTGATAACAATTTTCAGCGACCATAGGGCACTTTCGGTTTTAAGCAAGGTAAGCGCACCGACGGGACGCTTAGCGAAGTGGCTTGTGGAGTTATCTCAGTTGGACGCTAAGATCTGCTTCGTCCCAGGGTCACAGAATCGCATCGCGGATGTATTGTCTAGACGATACGAATCTGAGAGAGACTTTACTCCTATCACTAATCCAATCTTGATACCGGCTATGGATGAACGAACCGGTCAGAATTGACCTGAAAGGCCCGCTAGTACGGAGTACAAATGGTTTTACTTACATCCTAGTGGTGCTTGATAAGTGGAGTCATTGGATTGAATTGATTCCCCTAAGAAACGCTGAAGCTAAAACTATAGCAAAGGCACTCATTGATGAAGTGTTTTCACGGCATGGCGTACCAGCGGAAATTTTTTCCGACAGCTCCAATAATTTGAGAGGGCAAATAATGAAGAATTTATGCCTACAGTGGCGTATCAAAGCAAGATTTCTGTCAGTCTATTCACCTAAGTCCAGCCTAGCTGAGCGGTGGATGAAAGAGTTAACAAAAACGCTAGCAATTTACGTGCAAGACGAAAAGTCAGGTCATAGAAATTGGGATTTGCGTTTGAAGCAACTACAGTTAGCATTAAATTCAGCAACGGATTCGGTGACGGGTTTCACCCCAAGTATGTTAGCAACAGGAAGGGAGTTACGAATGCCCGAAGCCCCTGTCGGTAAAGTACACACGGACGAAGTTAATTACCCATTGCACATCTTAAACTTAACTTCACGCATGCGTGCAATACTTAGGAGAGCAGTACGCAAACGTCAAGCAGCTAAATTACATCGTGCTGCAAAGGCAGATAAACATAAAACGGGTAAAGAATTTGAGGTAGGAACTAAGGTTTACGTACGAAATCACCCTAAAAGTGACAAATCACGCTATTTTATGAAGAAAATGGCACCAATTTACATCGGAAATTACGAGATTGTTAAAAAGTTTAGTCCTGTAGCTTATCAGCTTAAAGATCTTAATACGGGTATAATTTCTCGTTATGTGTATCATATAGATAATTTACGTGAACAGATTGAAGGTGAACGTTACCCAGTTAGTGAAGCGGATTCCGAAGAATTTGAAACTTAAATCTAAAAGTAGTTACTGTGTTTCTTCTAGGTCTTCTTTCGGCCAGCAGTAGCTACATCTAAAATAATTTCGCATGCGGATCGTGAAATTGCTTGTAAACTGAAAGAAAAACATGTTGTATACAGATAACCAAGGTTCACTAGCGAAATTTCATTCGCCAAGTCAATTGAGGCAGCTTGAAAATTTTCCAGGTTAAACAGATGAGGTTCGGCAGCTGCCATCTTCGAACTTTTCAGAATGAAAGTGATTCACGTGCAATTGTCACGCTCCCCCTTAGTGATCGTTCCCTAGCATCTTGAATCTATTATTTTAATTGATGAATCAATAAACTGATGATGTTAATTGTTTAGGATAACAATACTTGAATCAAATAATTAAAACTAATTTCGGGTTGAACTTAGCTGATTGTTACCGCGTTAGTCAAATTTGACACGCGTTGTTACCGATATTTGACAACCGATTTTGACGATTAAGATTTTGAAGTAGAAATCTTTCTTAGCTAATGATAATAGTAACCGCTGGTTAATGGTTACGAGTTTTCAAGTGAATTTTCGTGCATCATGCACTTAGTTTTTTCCTTGACTGTTTTTGCACTGATTGATTGTGATTGTATTTTGAATGTTGAAAAATCGTTTTTGCTTCTGCATAATTTTCGTGAAAATGTTCAAGTAATTAAGTTTGCGTAGCGGGTTTTTACGGGAATAATGTCTGAATTTTGACGCTCAAAGATTTCCCAGACCTTACAAAAACGTTACTATAACCGGTAAGTAATGTCACCCTGCTGGAACAGTCAAACGATTAAATTATTAGCAGATAAAAAGCTTAAACGTCCCCATAGCATCCTTAATGTTAACTTGTTGTTAATGCGCGCCTTCTTGGTATTATTTTTGAATAATTTCTGAGAACTTTGATTATTGTATGAATTAATGACTTAGCTTAATGAATAATTTTCACTCATCTTAACGAAGCGAGGGCGCTTCTTTTCGAGGGCGGGACCTCTGCAACGACGGTTTCCACAGCTTCCTCATACTCCTTAAGCTAGGGCCTTAGTGGGCCTCTTTACCTTGATGCTATGGCTCCATATTATCTATTCTGTACACTCTGTATCTTTATTGATGTATTCCAGTAATGCTATGTACTTTGATGTATGGTCCAGTCTCTGGAGATCAGTGGTCTGGATGGCTCTGGCCTTGTCTGCCCCTAGGGGTAGCTGCTAGCAGAGATGGATCATGGGATACCAGGATATAGTACAGGAAGTACCTTGCACCCCCAGTGGCAGGTACTGGCGGCAGCTCTAGGTACTTAAGGCCTTGCAGCCCCTGGCAGCCTCACTCTGGGAGCTAGTCCCTAACCAGCTAAGAACTCTTCCTGAAGTGTGCCACTCTGCTAGTAGCCCTGATTAGAGCATCCTTGAACCATTGGACAACATCTCCTGAGGACAGACCGCGTGGCCCTGGAATAAACCCTGAATCTACCATCCTTCTGGCGTTCTTCCTTGTACCGGGCATAGTGGGGTTGCACAAGTGGTGCATCGGCCGTCCATTTTTCATCTAGGAAAGGACTCAATTTTCACCAAGAAGCCTTTTTGGAATGCCGGCAGCCATCTTGGGTGTTCCATTTTCATCTGAGACCCCAGCCTTCAGTGAGTAACCAAGAGACAACCTGAGTAGTTGTGAGTATTGTGAACTGTGTTTGAGATAGCAATAACTTTTTATATTGCAGTGGAGTTTAGTTTGAATCAGTCAGTGCTTTTTATTTTATTGGAAGATTTTGTGTGGGCCTATGTAGGCTAGTGCCTTTTGACTTTTACCTTTGCTGGAACTTTCCTGATTACCTTTGGTTTGTGTAGGCTACTGAATTTTAGCCTTGAAGTGACCTTCCATAGCCTATAGGCCTAAGACTTTCAATATTGTGTAATTTTATGCCAAGGTCTACTAGATCTAAGCCAGATTTAGACCCTGACTCTTGGAGTTTAAGTTGGGACCCTAATAAAATAGGGAAAAGGTCTAGAAGGGAACAAGGAGCTAAAATGACTACCCCTATTATTCCACAAGTTGTGCAATCACCATTAGGGGTTACTCCATCAAGATTAGCAGCTCAGTTTCCTTCAGCTAGCCCTAATGTTCAAGTGACACCTAATGTGAGTCTAGGTTCTACTTCAGCAAGCCTAAATGTTAGTATGTCAAGCCCTACATTGACTTTACCAAATGTTGGACAATTATTTTCACCAGTTGCAAGTAATACTAGTGTTACAGGAGGTGTTCCATTTGTATCAGGCATGCCTTCAAATGTGAATTTGCCTTTTCCACCTCCTTTTCCTCCTGCCTGTGTAGCTTCAGTTACGACTACAGCTAGTTTGCAGCAGCAGCAACTTATTCCAGTAACCCTAACATGGACTGACCCCTCTGGACAGGTTCAAACATGTTCTATTTTACCAAACGACCCTGTATTCCAAATGCTTGGGAAGCCTTCAGTAACTGTATCTTCAATGCCAAACTATTCTGCACCCTTGCCTGGACCAAGCCAAGTGCCAACTCAAATACCTACTTGTGTGCCAAATTATTTTAACCGACCTTTTTCAGCTAGTAATTCTACTGACACTGCCATCTTGGATTTAAGTGCTAAACTGGATTCAGTAGTTAATTTTTTATGGGGAGGTGCAAATCCGGTGTGTACAGCTGGTATTGGACCTAAGCCACCATTAACTTCAACTAATGTCTTCAGTTCACCTGTTATGACACCTAGCAGTAATCTAGTTGGTAGTAGTTCAAATGTTGTTAGTTGTTCATCACAGAATAATTACCAAAGAGCTGTTGAAATGTCAATTCCTTTGCCTAAAATGGAAGCTTTGAAAATTGGAGAATTTAATGGGTTGAATGACAAAATTTTCCCCTCAGCTTTTATTATGAAATTGGAAAGAATTTTAAAGGTTAGGAAGGTTGACGAAAAATTGTTTATCCACCAAACTGTTCCATCATGGTTAACAGGGGATGCTGTTGACTGGTTTTTGGCAAATGAACCTTTTTCTAGTTGGGAGAATTTTAAAACCTTGTTTTTGGCTAAGTTTGAAGTACAGTCACATGGGTATAACCTAATTGCTAAAGTTAGAACAATGAGAATGCAAGAAAATGAAAGTTTCATTAAGCATTTTAATAAATGCACAGATATTTTACAAAACACAGGTGCTAGAATCAGTGATTTTGATCAAATTGAAGCGATTTTGGAAACACTGAATTCAACTTTTCACATGCCTATGATGTCAAGAAAATTCACTTCTTTGATTGATTTTAAAATGCAAGGTCTTTTCTTGGAAAATATGATGCAGAGGAGGCAGGCTAATCCAATCCAAACAGGAGTTTCAAATGTTGGTAACACTAGAAATCGTGGTAGAGGTAATAGGAATAACAGCACTAGTTTCTTGCCTAAATATAACGCAAAGTACACTTGTAACATTTGTAATACGGTCGGGTGGACTTCTAAATTCTGCCGTAATAGGTCAAATCACCAACAAAATCAGGTTGCAGTTTGGAAAAACGGCAGCAATAACAGTAATTCAAATAGTAGCAATGACCGCAGAAATGGACGAACTTTTTTTAACAGCCGTGGTCGTAGTAGTAATAACGGTAATGGTAATCGTGCACAGGGAATTTGGTGCTCGAAGTGTAAAAATTCGTCGCACGAAACACAAAGCTGTCGTGTAAATCCCACTATTGGTCGTCCTCCGAATAGAATCACTAATGCACAACTTCATGAAAATGAGTTGGATTCTGATGCACAGAATTTCGTGCCAAAAAACCCGAAAGCCATCCAGTTTTAGTCGGTGAAGCTGGAAATGGCGTGTCTTCTTTTCAAAACCGACCAATTCCTAACAGAAATTGTCTAGGCGATCTTGTTGAGCCTACACCAGCACCGTGTGCATATTTTTCACTTAAGTTCGGTAAAGAATATGCAGACGCCATACTCGATAGTGGAAGTAC
>JAHWFP010059425.1:0-22360 GCA_023313725.1 Lithobius niger
CCTCCTCTGGGCGATCCGAAAACATCTGAATCCTCACCCGAATCATAAGATGGAGTGAGGTTCAGAACGAAGTGTTCCTCGGAAGGACGAAAAAGTTCCGGAGATTTAACGCAGGAAATCTCTTCCTGCTCCATGGGCAGAGTAGCAAGCTCAGCAAGCTGGCCGTGCAACGACCGTTTCACCGTCTCTCCCGGTGCCGACGTCCTCATGGGTGGTGTTGAGGCTTTACCAGCAGGAGCCTTCTTCTTCGACGTCTTCTGTGGTGCACTCCGTGCAGGCGGAGGCTTAGCCGAAGCCTTAACCTGCTTGGGAACAGTTAGAGCACCAGGAACAGTAGCAGGAGTAGAAGCATTTGCAGGCTGGGCAGATGTCGACGGCACGGCAGCAGGCGGGTTCGAAGGACCCAAAAAACCCTGCAAAGATGGATGTTGCTGGGTCAACAAAGTAACAAGCATGCCTACCGTCCTCGTCAAAGACCTGAGCTCAGCGCGAAAATCCGCCAAATTAGCAGACTCACTAACTGGGCCAGGCAATGGCGCACAGCACACCTGGGCAAAAGATCGTGTCATTATCGGCGCCGATAGTTTGGCTTTCTTCCGAGCCTCCGAGTAGGAAAGCCCGTCCTTTACCTTTAATTCCTGAACACGATGTTCCTCGACATAAACACGGCAGTCCAGTGAAGAGGCCTGGTGCTGACCACTGCAGTTGACGCACCGCTTGCACTCACCTTCAAAAGCCGCCTTGCCTGAGCATCGTCCGCAGCTCCACAAGGTATCCCCCAGCATGGAGCCGAGAAACACTCTTCGGATCTGAACCACAGATCCCTTTTAGCGCTTTGTGGACAGCGAAAGCACCGAGTTGTGTAACATCTCGGCCCTCGCCTGTCACCACGAGGGACTTCGGGACTTGGTCCCGACTCTTACTAAAGTCTGGTAACTGGGCACCAGGCCCAATCATCTCAGGTTCCCTCCTCTGGCACTTGCTAGTGTGGCGAGGAGGGAAAGAATTTCGGGGGAAGACATTTTTGCCGAGGAGGGGGGGGGAGAAGTTGCCATTGAAAGCAGAAGTAAGTCGCGGCGGTTCACTCCCCAGAAAAGAAAGCCCCGTGCGGCACTCAGGTGATGCAGGTCCGGAAGCCGTATATCCAGGGCCCTGCACCAGGAAACTAACACCGCCGTCTTATCTAGGTGAGGAGGCAGCCTAAGCACGCCGAGAGGCGAGGCCACCCAGGAAGCCGTACACACCACCTCCGTCGATAACCCAAACAGTTCGGGTCCGTGATGCAGATTGATACAGCACAAGCCGCCTCCCCACATCGACAGAATTCGAAAGGTCATAGCCGATTGACCTTAGGCCAGCTCGCCCAGGCCACCCGTCCTCCGGAATAAGGAGCCAAAGCCTGAAAGCCAGGATCTCCGCCTCCACAGACTACTAGCTTGCAGCACACGGCCAACAAGATGGGGGATGAGGATGAAAACCCAGTGGCCAGAATGGGCAAATTGGAATCAAACCCAAAAGGGGATTCAAACCGCCAAACATCCTCTAAGCAGCCACCCCGGGTTGGTTTGTCTGGATGTCCCTTCACCTCTTTACGACTAGTGCTTGCGACGGGTGTTAAACCTGCCCGCTATACACACCGTAAGCGCACTCGCAAACCGTAGTGTTGAGGTTGCTAGTGTTAAAGACGGACCAAAAACCCTCCGCAATGCAGACCCTTGACACACAGGGGGTATTAAGAGGGCACCATTTGTCATGCTGTAAGGACCTTTTGCTACATGCCATTGGCCACCTGCTGAGGACTGTTGACACCAAGTGTTAGGGTACCATAAGTTATCAAGAGGGTGCCATTTAGCATCCTCTAAGGCACTTTCGCTACATGCCATTTGTCACCTGCTGGAGGACTGTTGGCACCCAGTTTTTAGGTACCATAAGTCATCAAGAAGCCACTGTTTGGCACTTTGGAAGGCTCTTGTTGCATATGTGCTAATAATATAGGGTGCCACCCACATAAGGGTATACCACGAATATCTCCAACACTTCCATACTTAGGTTGTTGTGCTCTAATGCGAGATCGCCACCAATACTACAAAATGGCACCAACTTTCCAATTGCCTTTGACAAATTCACCAAGTATCTCTGGAGCATTTTCCCCTAAATCATTCATCTCAGCTAAATAAATTGCAAGGATTCTTGTGTAGTACCACCTTCTGCTTGAATTGGATTAGTAGCATCAGCAGCTTCGAAATCTTAAAAAGCTTTAATCACATATTCTGCCTTTAAAATATTGGACACTTCTTTGTAAATAAGTGGAATGTTTTTCACATCTCTTTTCGCACATGCCTTATTTAAACCAATAGCCTTATCTTCAACGCGTGCTTTGATACATGGATACTTTTTCGAAAATGCATGAAACAGAACATGTAGAGAGAACCTCTAATACGGTTAGATGAGCTTGGATAGCTCTTCAGATGTGGTTTCCTTGCAATATTTTTTTTACTGTTTGGTGACTACATAATTCTACCTCGACCAAACTGTTGTCAATACCACTGTTTTTAATATAGGACCGTACTGCTTGAAGCCTTGTGAATGTTTAAAAGTCGTCAGTAAAGTGGGTAAAATGAGGTCAAAGGTCAATTTATAATGGTCCACAGGTCAACATCTTTCAACTGATACTATACAAGATAGCATAGTAAATATTCAGTAGTTCTGTTAAATACGGGAAAAAAACTTAAATTTTACTTAAACTTAACTTACCTGTATTAAGGTCAAATGGGGTCAAAGGTCAAATATAATAATTAATGGTCTCCGGACCGACACCATTCGTTTGATACCAAACATCACAAAAAAACCATAAAAATTAAAAAAATTTAGTCAATTTCATGTAAAATGTGTGATTTTTTTACCGTTTCAACCTTTATTTGGGTCAATGAGGTCGATGGTCAAATGTTGTACTTTATTAATAATCTGTGGACCAATACCTTTCATTTGATACCAAACATGACGGGGATTCACTAATTTTGCTACTTAGTCCTATTTTAAGGATGGTACATAATCCCCCTAAGTAGAGGCAAAGTACTAGTACGACGGACTAGCCACGAAAACCATTGTATTCTATTGTTCTCGAAGCCAGGGCTACCCAAACAGACCTACTACAATACCGGGTCTGCCTTTAACGACTACCTTTTCGAAGTAGACGATACCTACCTACAAGGGGCTGTAGTCATCGTGAATGAAAAATTTTATTTTTTTTACCGGTCGGTCGTACTGCCGCACAGAGGCAGTCCGACTGGAGAAATGTTTATTCTGCTTTGATTCTCCCTTTACTAGATTTATTTTTCCTTTAAAAAATTTTCATTAATGCTCAAAAAGGAGTGAAACTGCTATAAAACTGGTAAAGTATACTTCGTCGGCTATCAAAAATAAAATTTTGAAAATTAAAAAAAACGAAGGCAACTGCAAACGCTCAGGTCATGAAACGATACATAGACTGACTACTGAAGGATGCTCTTTATACGAATATCCTGCTAGTAAATGAAATAATGACAAACTATTGCCGTTATTGCATGCGAGATAATGAGGAAAGGCATTTATGGTGCAAAAGTTAAATGAAGCGTGGAATAAATTGCTAACATGCCAAGTTGCGTTTTTCCCAGCATTGTCGTGTTTCCTGTGCATTGACGTCAAAGGATGTCCGTTTTCACGCTATCGATAGCAGCCTCGTAGTACATTGATCCATTTTTTGGCTGACTCTGCAATCGGTAAGTACTGGTGAGTAAAAGTCTTGAGCTATGATGCGATTAACATTATCGAGACCTCGCAAACCATTTAATGCTACTCGTTCTCATTGACTCAACTAGACCATGTTATACAAAATCCCCACCGTCTATACAGTAAAATGTACACCATTACCAAGTTTGTCTGCCATTATTGATTTGTCTGCGATTATTGATTTATCTACGATTATTTATTCATCTGCGATTATTTATTCGTCTGCGATTATTTTTTCGTCTGCGATTATTTAATCGTCTGCGATTATTCATTCATCTGCGATTATTCATTCATCTGCGATTATTCATTTATCTACAATTATTGATTTATCTACGATTATTCATTTATCTGCGATTATTGGTTCATTGCACTTACTATTCTGCTTGCTTAACGCAAGCAAATCACATTCATACTTCTCGAGTCACTTTACTCCCTAGTTACTACGACAGCTTACCGGTTGCCTCAACAGCTTTCTTTTTGTCCCTCTCCCATTACCAATGACTAATTTTGCAGAACGAAACGCAATAAGAGCGATGTTTCCTACTAGCCTAGACAAATATCGCTCTTATTGCCTTCTCTGAATGCATCGTAAGTCAGAATCCCTCGTTGGCCGTTCGTGTTTCTACTTATAATGAAATTAGTGGCTAGACTGTTTTGTTATAGCGAAATACACGGATTGCTTACGTGGTATTTGTTTCATGTGTGTGTTTTGTCTATCGTTTTGTTTCTGTGGCAAGGAAAGGATTTAGCACTTCGGCGTTAATGCTAATTATGGCTGGGGCCTGGTGAGCTAATTTCCTAGTACTCATACAGCACAGAATTGTTTCGGTTTTGTGTATGAAACTTAAAAAACCACGCAATTCAATCCATTCTCAAATATAGTCTTCGATTTGAGAATTGGCGTGCGTGGTTTCCACTTTCCAACGATTCGCCGGCCAGAGACAGAAAGACAGTTTTCCCCCAAAAAAATTCCAAACGTCTCTGGTCGACGTGAAGTGGTTTTTGTCGAAATGACCTTGAAAATATGAACTCACCATCAATGGGCACTTGCACAAATTTTGTAAGTATAGTATACAAATACTAATTTTTAAGTATGAAATATGGAATAGCTTTTATGCAAACACAAAAACACTTGGTTTATTTTTCCCCCACTAATCAAGTTTTTTTTTTTTGGAAGCATTCTCATATGCTTCGAACCCTGCCAAAAACAACACATTACTACGCCAAAACGATATATTTTAGTGAAACCAGCATGACACATTTTTAAGCCTAAACCTATGAACAGCACGAGATACAGTTGTGCTATTTGTGGCGTTTTAAATGGCTTTGCAACGGCACTTTTCGTTCAACGGAACTCCAAACTTAAATTTTCTGTTGAACGAAAAGTGCCTTTGCAAAGCCATTTAAAACGCCACAAACAGCACATCTGTATCTGATGCGGTTCCTCCTTAATTCAAAAACCTCCAGCCAAAATGGCCGCCGATATTTAAAACCAGTCAATGTTCCCCCATAATGCAGCCAAAAAAAAAAAGAAAGAAGACATTAATTTTCTGCAGCCAAAAAAAAAAAAGAAAGAAAACATTAATTTTAGCCAAGTTTCTCATTTTCTCCTAGATTTGGACCTCCCCTATCGATCTGCCGTGTCAAAAATTAAAATTTCCAATTTTTTTCCGATTTGGGTACAGGTGTAAAGTGTTAAGCAATGAACAAAAATAAATTTTGGTTTTATTAATCTACGGATTGCAGCAAAGCACCACAGCCTTACTGTTGTTGAATTTCGTCCAAGGGATTCTTAAGAATTTCAATGATTTCCGGGATGTTTTGGAGGAACGAGTTCCATTCTGCAAAGTTCATTTCACATTGGGTTACCGGAATCATGTTCCAATCGAAAGTGTAGAACACGAGTCGAGTAGTGTCGCCGTTAAATTTTATCCTCAGTCTTTTATTTTCTCCACGACGCACTGCATGAAACATAGAATCGAGAGCATTAACCAACATCTTATTAAAATGATGTAGTAAAACAGCTTTCGTTGATGGACTTAGGAACAACTGAATCACATTTTGAATCTGTTCAATAGCACCCAAGGCCGCATTTTCATCGTCGCCACCAAAATGAGCTTTGTTGGCCCTACGTTTCAAAATTTCTTGATTTAAATCGTCGTGATGTTTTAACAAGACTTCCCACTCGTGAGCCTTCAAATCAATTTGGGACTGGCCCGACGTGAAGTTGACGACAGCATTTTCTCCGAAGGAAGTGACTTGAACGGTGGCGTGAGGGCCCAGGGCGAAAACATTATCGTCACTCATATTGGTTACTTGCGGTCTTTAATAATAAGAGGTATTAATTTTATTTTTGGTTTTTTTATGCTCTTATCCTTCAAATTCGCAATGTACCTGTAACAAATGGTGCCCAGTCGGAAGGACTCCTGAATTGGAAACCAAAAATCGTGTTCCCAATTTGCAGTTCTATTGGCGGCCTGTCGAAGCTGACCACGGTGGCTGCCTCACCAGCAATTTTATGAATGGTCGTATTCGAATTAGCTCCAACTTGCAAACTCACTTGGAATTAAATATTGATTCGTGAGGCAAGGGCTATTACTTTAGTTATCCGACCGAGTTCGGAAACCATGATGTACTGTTGGCCATTTTCTGACAACCATTTAAAATTATCTCTCGTTTCTAAATTCGAACGAAAACAGTAGACGCGCCTGAGAACTCGTAATTCCCTCCTAATCCGATTTACTTGTCTGTCTACGTATTTCTTGGTCGCTGCATCGCCGTCACTGGATGGCTGACCCAAATTTACTAATTTCTTGTCAGCCAAACTTAAATTTCCATCAAAATCTTTACTCAAACCTATTTTGACTGGTGGGAGCCCCCAAATCAACTATTCTGTTTCCAGCTGAACTCAAATTGCCTTCTACAGTTCTGGAGAAACCAAGTGCGTTTTTAACGAATGTGACAGTAGCAGTGTCTGAGTCAGAAATAGGAGGGGCTAGGTTGGTAATTCTCTTCTGCCTGGCAATGAAATCAGTGTCTGGTCCGCCGAAGCGTTTTGCAGAGCTACCAAATTTATCGACGAAGCTCATATTTTTTCCTTCAAGTTATGGATAATTTGAAAAAAGTTTTCACCCTGGAACAAACCTTGAATTACATACAAGCAATACTGGCCACACAGTACCCCTCTAGAATCTTGGATACGTCGGTGGTTGGATAGGAAGTTACCACCGAGATACCTTTTGATCTCTAGAGGAGCTTTTAAACCAAAAGAATCGAAATAAAATCAGCAGCTGGGCCCTCGACTGACATAACACACCCAGCTGAGGAGTCTTGTAAATTGACTATGCCACTCTCTCCATTCCGCGGCAGACGTTGAGGAAGGAGGTCTTTGCTGAACGTCCCTCTGTAATTGGTAACGCCTAATTTTTTGGCATATCTGTTGAAATCTACATTAGTCAGAGCCCTGTTTAATGGGAGACCTGCTTTAGATAAAAACCTCGTTCAGGGTTTTGGTTTTTGGTAGTTATTTTTTTTTTGTGAAACCTTTTTTTTTAGGGTTTTAAGTCCGGCTCCCTTCTTTCTATATATGGCGAGCGCCTCCATGGCGGCGTTATGCCGTCTTTATTCTTGAAGCCGGGCGTTATTCCTGGCCGAGTTGACGGCTCTGGAGATTCCAGATGCTGCTCCAGCTAAACCACCGATGGCGCTCAACCCTGCCAGGGCATGTAGGAGAGGAATTATGCCGCCAGTATGATTACGAGAAAGTTTCAAGCTCAGTCCTCGACCTGCTTTGCGAGCCTTCAATACTTTACCGTGTTGCGTTTTAGTGAGTGGAAGCGTCACATTCCCTCTCTTTAGCCGAGAATTGGAAAGGCGGAAAGAAGGAACTTTGCCAGCTTTGACGTGTTTTAACATTTTTTGCTTTTGATGGGGAGTCAAAGCTTTCGTGTTTGAAGGGACGGCGGTTCCGAAGCGCATTTTTTCTTGCAAATCTATAACTGACGATGACAATCTTTAGACTGCTTTGAAACGTCCAGTGCAACCAAAGGATAATTCTTCGAGAACATATTGACTTCAAAGGCTGGTCCGGACGATCCTGACCCCAACCCATAGTACTGCTTCCTAAAATCTACGATCATTTGATACAAGTTAGAAATGTTACCTTGCGGAAAATTTAAATTTAAATCGAGAAAAGGGTAACGTTCGGAATTGAGCGTTACGTGGACGTCTGTAAAGATATTTTTTAAATGCGACGTAGGTGCTTGATTTTATACCTGTTGATAAAATTTCAAATGGCGTCTAAAAAACTGTTTGCGGTAGTTATGACCGGAGTAATTAAACATTCTTCTTGTCGAGGGGTTGGGGGCGAGTGAGGTCTACCTTTCACAGAACTACTTGTAGTGATGGAAAGAAAAACCTTAAGTGTTGGTTTGTTACACGGTTAAATAAAAAGTTGTCTATTTCCCAATCCTTTTTCCCTTTTTTTCTGTAAAGTTACAGTGATCGAAGACTGCCGGATTTATTTTCGCATCGTTGTCTCTAGCAGTTTGAAAACCTATTACTGGTCAGCGTACCAGTGTCTGAATGCGAGGGGGACGCTGATGCCAAAATCCACCATGGCGTACAGTTTGTTTTTTGACCATCGGAGGGAGTCCCATGCGGGAGGAACCAAGTTATTTTTTCTAAGACTATCTTGCCGGCATCAATCCCGACGCTCTGAATATAGCATTATCGTCCGACGATCGAATAAGCACCAGCGTTTGTTGACAAGCATATACAATTTTCGTATAGTCTTCGCAAAAGCCCAGTAAGTGGGACAATGGCACGGCGAAGGAAAAACTGCCTTTCGGGTTGCGGGAAAAGTGCACGTCTCTTTTGTGTTTCAGAATCAAATTCGTAGTATCGTCTGTTGAAGATGCATTATGGGAGTCCAAAATCCATCCTCTATTGGTCAATTCTGCCTGCTGCTCCGGAGAGTTACTTACTAAGCCTTTAATGGTGCTTGCAAAACCGGGCATATTTAATTGGTCGACTGTCTTGTCGCCTATTTTATATTGTATCGTGCTAAATAAATATGCGGCGGCGTTATTCACCAAAGCAATTTTATCTGTCACGGCGTATGCCGAACTGTCGGAACTCTTGACAAGAACACCTTTCACGTGAATGTAGCTTTTGTGCGGGTGGGTGAATAAATCTTGGTTCTGAACCGTAATTTTGATTTCGCTGTTGGGAGTATTCACGTTCGTACCCACTATTGGCCCGTACTCGTGATAATTGTAACTGATGACTGATTCGTCCAGTATGAATGGTTCTGTTAGGTTCAGATATTCCTCATTGCTCTCCATCTTTAGGCAATGATGAGACTGTCTATGAATTTGACGTTTTCAGAACTCAGAAATTGTCGCCCTTTCGCTCGTGGCAATGGTTATCTCGTATAAGAGCCTCCCAATTGGTTGTGGACTATTGGATTTTTAGCTAAAGGTAGACTGGGAACATCTTATTTTTTTATTTTTTTTGTAAGTGTAGTCTCATCGTTAATGTCTCGCCTCTCAAATTAATAGGCCTGTTGGCCTGGTCGGTCAACCAAATTCTAATAGAGTAAACCACGTTTTTAGTAACGGGCAGATATAGATTGTGAGGCGAAGAAACCACTTTATATTCCAGGGAGACGTTGGGGAAAAACGAGTAGAGAGTCGGTTGCGATGATCTGTTCACGTAAGAACCCGAAATCAAGTCGCAATGTACCAGTATGCTATTTACATTTATGTTGACAGTGTTTGGTCCGATGTATTCTCCAAATTCGTAAGTCTTAGCTTCGAAACCAAAAATCTTTCCGATACTGGACGGTTCAGAAAAATCAACCTTATATCTCCTGTCAGTAATAGTTAGTTCGCACTTAGTGCTTAGTGTTTTGTTAGTGTTTACATTGCCATTTAATAGAACGTAGGAAACGTTATTAGTCTCGTCCCAATGCTTGCTCTTTGAATTTTCTGTAAATGATGTTTATAATTTCGTCTAATTCATAACCTTCTGAGACGACGATTTTAATCGAGGTGTTACCACCGTCCGCGCTGTAAGTGAAAGAGTCGGTCACGTCCTCTATAACGTTAGGAATGGAGTTGTAAGTTTCCAGATTGACTAGAGCCAATTCGTGAGCGCCTTCAAAAACCAACGGGGAAGGAAAACTGGTCACAACGTCAGTTTTTTCAGAGGAAAGTATGATCGACATATTTTTAGTTTAATACATTAGTTAACATCTACCGAATTCACCGATCAGTTTTCGGTACTCTCCATCGGACAGCAATGCTTTGCTCCATATTTTTGTGAAAATGGGCACGAATTCTTCATCCAGAGAATTATTGCCAGCCTCTGTAGAGGCTTTGAGGAGCTTCAGTCTTTCGCACAAGTCATTCGGATCTCTATAGAACCGGTATCCTTTCCCTAGAACCTCGACAGGTCTGCCCCAAACAGGTTTTATAAACGTCGTGTACTTGAAACCGTCGTTGTTGTGATATATGGCTTTACTCCTCTTCAGAATATCGTGGTAGTTCAAAAGGCTAGCATCTCCATCCGGTGGCTTCGAAGGGTTTTTTAACATAACCAACTTCCACAAATCGTCCGTCCCTTCGTACTTTTTTCCTCCCACGATCAAGTCGTCGTCTTGAAATTGTACCTCCATTGCACCAATCATGTAACGTTTAGTCTCCGGGTCGTATCAAATGCCAAAAGTGGGGTCAGTCAGAGTCTCTCGGGTGGCAAACATGCTTAGAAACTTGGTAGCTGCGGAATCGCCGAGTAAAGAGGCCTCTTCCATTTGTCTCCAACGAGCCCCCGGCATGAGGGCAAGTGACATGTCGGAGGGCGCGTCATGTAATGCACCCATGGAACTGGAGAGTCGTCTCCTGGCACCCGCGTGAAACTGTATCTCTCCATCGTCACTGTCTATATTCTCGTCTTCAGTATTGAAGCGGCCCGTTGCCACTTCCAGAGCTTTCTGAATATGATCTAACCATTTCCCGTGATATTTTTCTTGTTTCTTCTGTCCAGTCTCTAGAGCCAACAGTTCTTTGATTTGTCATTGACGCTGAGCCGAAGCCTCGCTTCCCTGTAGCAACTGCATTTTAGTCTGGTCTACTATAGGATCAACTACTGGTTTGAATATCTTTTGTAAATGTTCAGATTCTGTCTGCTTTTCCAGTTTTATATTTTGAAATTTTTGTTTCAGAAGCTTTTTTAGAGCCTCGTACTGATCGACCGCTTTCTGGAGTTTGCTTCTCTTATTTTTAGTTTCAGTAGACATGACTTGGAACAGATTTATTTCAACTTTTCCTTGGTCTCAACTTTGATTTGGTTGGATTTCTCATTTGCATATATTTGTTCCAACGGGGGGGGGGGGGGGGATTAAGGTACTGGATTTGTAAAAATGTTTTTTTTTTGGCTCATTTTCTCAAAATTTTTGTTATGAGACAAGTTTACGCGAGGAAATAACTATCTACAAGACAATTTGCGGACGTATGTTCAATACACGAGTTCCTGGCACAACAAATGAAAAGCGTACGGTACTTTTACGCTCGCGATCGAATCTCTACGGCACACGCTGCATTTTTAGAACCTCGTACTGATCGACCTCTTTCTGGGGTTTGCTTCTCTTATTTTTAGTTTTAGTAGACATGACAGTTTAGTACTTTATAAAATAATGTTTAAGTCTACAAACGTTAATGTCAACAAAAACCTAGACGTACGTTAATGTCAACAAAAACCTTCGGCAGACACGTCATTGTTAGTCGAGCATTCTTCTATACCTTCGATCCAAGGGTTTAGTTTTATCGATGAGTAGGAATCCGTACGGAACAGAGTTCCAAACCTCACCACACATACGACGAAACTCATCGAAAATCATGTCACTACTAACGTGGTTATTGAAGACGTGGCTTCGTCTTGCCTGAAGAGCATTATGTTGGAATTATCTTGAATAACTCTTGGGTATCCTGCTGTAAGTCTGACATAAATAAAAGATCGAGGCGTCCGCGTGCCTGCCGTAGGCGAAATAGCGTTCGATTCTGTCTTGTTTCTCAATCATGAAATCGTCCAAAAAAATTACCGTTTTGCCACATGTCAGTTCTTCTGGTGGTGGGATATCTTCGTCGCCCGGACATATTTCCTCGAAAGCTCTCCTTTCAGCTGCTTTAAGAAAAACAATGGTATTTTGATAAATTGTCTGCAAAACTAGTATCTAAAATACCTTTTCATTCTCATTTTATAAATAAACAGAGATGTACTGCCTCAAATGCAAAAGAGTTACAGCCAGTAAAAATGTCAGGCACGTTGTGACTAAGAATTATCGACAACTGCTGAAGGGCGAGTGTAAAGTGTGCGGCACGAGGAAAGCACAGTTTCAGAAGTGCAGAGGCTCTGGATTGTTGAACAGCGCGATAGACAAGTTGCCGGTGGAACTTCATATTCCGGGATACAACTATTGCGGTCCGGGAACAAAACTGAACAAGAGACTGAACAGAGGCGACGCTGCTATCAATTCTCTGGATGAGGCCTGCAAACAGCACGACATCGAATACTCTGCCAAACCAGACTTGGCACGAAGCTGATAGAAAGTTGGCCTCCGATGCAGTAAAAGCAGCAAAATCTAACAAAACTGGTCTGAAAGAGAAGTTGGCAGAAGCTGCCATAGCCGCAGCTATGAAAACCAAAGTAAAGTTGGGAATGGGAATTTAAAAAAAAAAGATCAAATGGAAACTTTAGTGGAGGAGCTACACAAGCCAGCTAGGCGAAACTTTCCGAGAAGGCGCGTTATTAGCTACGGGATAGGTGATTTAGTTCAAACGGACCTGGTGGAGATGATACCTTACGCGGAACAAAACGAAAATTACAAATACTTGCTGACTGATATCGATGTATTCTCTAAATACGCTTGGGCCGTCCCTGTGAAATCAAAGAACGCAGCGGATGTCACTGGCGCTTTTAACGAGATATTAAACACAATGTCTAAGGCAAGGAATACTATAATAAAGATTTCGCAGCACTAATGAAACGCCACAAAATAAACCACTATTCGACCAAGTCAGAAGGCGAGCTAGTGGTACGCCTAAATCGCACATTGAAATCGAACATGTGGAAACGGTTCACTCTGCGAGGTAACCACAAGTGTATAGACATTATAGATGAAATTGTCAAAGATTACAACGACAGAGTTCATTCTACCATTAAAATGAAACCATCCGAAGTAACTAAACGTGATGAACCGGAGATCAGAAACATATTGCTGAAAAAGAGCCCTTCCAAAAAGAAGAAGAATAGTTTCAAAGTCGGGGATTTAGTAAGAGTGACAACGGCAAAATCTGTATTCGACAAGGGATATTTGCAAAACTTTACCAACAAACTGTTCGAAGTGAGTGAAGTCAGAAAAACTCGACCGACTTGCTACAGGTTGGTCGACCAACTGGGTAGTAAAATCGAAGGCACTTTTTACGAGCAAGAGTTGCAGAAAACTAACGTGCCGGATCTGTTTTTAGTCGAAGAGATTATGAAGACTAAAGAAGTGGGAGGGAAAACTCGTTACCTCGTCAGGTGGAAAGGCTGCGATGAGCGCTTCGACAGTTGGCTCGACGAAAAGCCAGTTGTTCTAGGAAAATAACAACAAAAATACCTAATTTTTCCTCTTTTTATTTATTATTAAACTCAAACCGGGACGTTGAAATTATTACTGTTCATGTTATTTATATTATTAAACAGAATCATTTAGTTGGAGCGATGGCAAAAACAAACTTTACCAGCGTTTACTGTGCTCAAACGCATCCTACCCGAGAAAGATTGATACAACACCTTGTAGAGACACACAGGAATAGTTACCCACCCGAGTGCGATTGCTTCGAGAGGGTGTTGGGCTGTACAGACGATCCCATCCTCTGTGAGCAAAGACTCGAACACGGAAAGTACACGAAAGCTGTGCAGACTGTAGACCCATTGTACCTTTTATGTTGATGCGAAGAGGTATAGAAGCTCTACTGTACGAATGTCTCCGGCAATTGGTGACTTGCAGAGCTCAAATTGGATTAGGAGTGAGTTTCGTTCGAAATGGCCAAGAAATACCAACTGGATTTCAGTCCCGCTACTCCCCAATCTATAATCCATTAGATATTCCTAAGTTACTGGATGCAGCTTATGCTAAAATCCAGCATTCCATCGACGAATTCGCCGAATGAGGGAGTGGTTGAGTGATAAATCGCTCATATGTACTCACAATCCGAGTAGCAAAAATCGACCCGCTCAGACCGGGCTCTTACATTCCTCTGCCAGCAAAATTAAAAAAGAAGTGGAAGTGTGTAGTCAATGTTCAAAATTTCACAGACCAGAAGTGCTTCTTGTATTCAATTCTGGCTGCCAAACACAAATTAAGCATGGTGAATCCGAAAGAATACGAAGTATATGTGAGAACGGTAGATTGTTCGATGCTGGACTTTCCAACGCGGCTGGATCACATTGATGCATTCGAGACGGCCAACAAAGATTTATCGATCAATGTGATTGCTTATACCAAAGAGAACGGCTTGCATCCCCTTCGTGTGAGCACGAATTTTAAAGGCCAACCCGTAGATCTTCTTTTAATTACAGACGAGTTGACAAATTTTCACTACTGCGCCATCGTGGATTGTAACTAATTTCTCCGACACCAGGGATCGGGAAGCAACCCGAAATATTACTGTTGAAATTGTTTCGCCGCGTATGGAAAGGCATCGCTGAGAGACAAACACAAACTGGACTGTACAAGAACCAATCCGTCACCTCAGGCACTCAAATTCTTAAAACCGGGCGAAAACATTTTGAAGTTTGAAGCTTTCAATAGAAGAAATATTCACTACAAAATCATATACGCCGATTTTGAGTGCCTTCTGAAACCCGTTCCTTCCTCTAACAGCTCCGGGAAGAAAATCAACCACCATCAACCTTGCAGCTTCGGCTACGTCCTGGTGGGGTCTGGAAACTTTCAAAAAGCTGCTTATTACCTGGGAGAGAATGCCGTTGAAGAATTCCTCGATCAGTTGGTGATTGAAGCGCGCGAGTACGACGAAACATTAAAAAGAGTCCAACCACTATGCCTCACTCCGGTCCAAGAGGCTGATTTTAACCACGCTGTAGACTGCATCTACTGCAAAAAGACGACAAAGTCCGGGATCACTGCCACGTTACAGGCCAGTACAGAGGAGCTTCTCACTCGAGTTGTAATCTGAATGCCCGAAAGTGCACCACGATCCTTGTGGTATTTCACTGCCTCGAAGCTTACGATATGCATCTACTGGTAAGAGCGGTGCTAAAGTTTCCGAAAAAAGTAGAAGTCCTCGCGAGAAATACGGAGAGGTTCATGAGCATGACCATCACCGTTGAAACGGGATGGGATGAAAAGAAAAAAAAAGAAAAGGTACATTCGGCTTAAGTTCGTAGACAGCTATAATTTTCTCTCCTCTTCGCTAAAAACTCTGGCGGATAGACATAAACGAGATTACTAGTTCAGGACGGTGAAGCTGTTCTTGAAAGCTGGTGGGAAGGACAAATGGTTCCTTCCCGACGTCCAGGAAGAGACTGCCGTGGATCTGTTAACCGGTAAGGGTTACTACCCATACGAACACGTTTCCAACATGAGTGTGTTCGAAGAGCAGTCTTTACCACCGAAAGAATACTTTTATTCCAAACTCAAAGAAGAAGGCCTAACTGACGAACAATACGAACACGCCAAAAAGATTTGGAGTATGCTGAAAATCAAAAAGTTTTCCTCCTACCACGAAATGTATCAGTTAACCGACTGTCTGCTTTTGGCAGACATTTTCGAAGAATTCCGCAGGATCTGCTTGCGAGACCACGACATAGATCCGTGCTATTCCGTCTCTACCCCAGGGTTTAGCTGGGTGGCAGCTCTAAAGATGACCAAGGCCGAACTGGAACTATTTACTCACGCTAGCAAACATAACTTCATATTGTCTGGAATACGGGGTGGAGTTAGCTTCATTAGTCGAAGGTTCACGAAGGCCAACAACCCATACATTCCCAAAACGTACGATTTCCAAAACGTATCGATTGGGACCTCAATAGCGCTTACGGCTGGGCCCATGAGCCAGCTACTGCCTTACAACGGCTTTAGGTATTTGACTAAAGATGAGATTAGAGCTTTCGACGTGACTAAGATAGCAGACACGTCGTTGGTAGGATACATTCTGGAAGTAGATCTGGACTACACGGACAAACTTTACGAGCTCCACAATGACTACCCGCTTGCTCCTGAAAAATTTGAAATAAGAGAAGAATTAGTTTCAGACTATTCGAAATCTTTATTCCGAGGAAAACCAGTGAAACGTGTCGTAAAGCTAGTGGCCAACCTACTGAGGAAGACGCGGTACGTAATTCACTACCATAACCTAAAATTCTACCTCGAACACGGCTAGGTCCTTCATCACATCAGGAGGGTGCTGAGTTTCAATCAGAAGCCCTGGTTGAAACAATATATAGATTTTCATACGGGAAAACGAAAGGAATCGAAGACGGTGTCTGAAGGGAAATTTCACAAGTGTGTCCTAATTCGGTGTTTGGGAAGACGCACCGACAGCAAGCGAGCCATCAAATACTCCACTCAACCCAACGCCGATTCGTTTCGAATATTGCACGAAAACCTGGTTCAGATCAACTGGAAAGTATGCAAGGTGACGTGCGATCTTCCCACCTACTCGGGGTTCGCCATACTAGAGTTGTCCAAACTCCTTCTCTACGAATTTCACTACCGATACATATGTCCCCAATATGGAGATCGAGCAAGACTGCTGTTCACAAACACGGACTCGCTGTGCTATTGCATCGAAACAGAGGACGTGTACGCGGACATGGCTAAAAACATGAGTAGATTCGACACTAGCAACTACGATCCTCAACACCCACTGTTCTGCAACGTCAAAAAGCAAGTGTTGGGAAAGATGAAAGATGCCACGAAGGGAGTACCGATAAAAGAGTTTGTGGGGTTGAGTAGCAAGATGTATTCGCTCGTGACGTTCCAAAGCGAAACGAAAAAAGCGAAGGGAATTTCCAAGAGATTCGTGGAGAAACACTTAAGCCACGAAGATTACATGGCGACTCTCCATTCTAATCAGGAACAAAGAGGGAGTTGGTTCAAGATCGCCAGTGACAGCCATCACCAGCTGGCTACGACCGTGGTGAATAAATCCCTACTGTCGGCCTACGACGACAAGAGATTCCTCACAAACGAAGTAGAAACTTTTGCAATCGGACATCGTGGCATCAAATATATTTCTTTCCATGAGTATGATGACTACGATGGGGCTGTGCTCATGAACGATGATAATGACGGAGTATGGACAGGTATGTCCGACGGTATAATCAGTGAGGTTCGAGAAGCCGAGATGAGATTGCGGATGAGGGAGAGTAGGCAGAAGAGTGGAAGAAGAGAGCCAGGGATAAACGAAGACGGTTAGATGGGGATAGTCACGCCACAGTAACTCCTATCCAGAAAAAGAAAAAACAAGCTGCGGAAAAAGACCGACGTGCGAGAATGACTGAAGAAGAGAAAATAGTGTTCAGGGAAAAAAGAAGGTTGGCTCAAAGAGAGCGAAGAGAGAAAAAGAAACGAATGGCTCGGTGATTTGTTGCTTGTAATAATGTTTGTTGAATAAAATATAAATATATATATTTTTTTTATTAAAGAACCAACTCAACTAGTTGGAATGGACATACCTATATCGACTGGGTGAAAAGATCAACAGATCTGTACTCAATCAGTGGAGGGAGAAATTGCAGTCCAAGGACGAAGAAGAAAATAGGTTCCCCTGGAAAGGTTGGGAAAGCACGGACGAGGGTCTATGGAAAAGCGTTTAGGATCCCACTTCAAAACAGGTCTTCGAGCCGTTCATCGAAATAGCCGGAGAAGTGTTAATCGAGCAATTGGAGCTAACTGTACACGAAAAACATATGTTGGCAATATTGTTGGAACTGTCTAAACTGTGACAGCAGAAACAAAATGAAATTCTTGTTGGATTTTAAAATGAAAACGCTTCGTGTCGGAGAGGAAAAAAGAATCAGAGTACGATTTACGAATGACGACACGCAAGTGTACTTTGTGGAATACGACCCTAAAACAACGGCGGTGGTTACCTTGTTACAACTTTCGTTTACGGAATGGTCCGAGCTCTACAAACACTTTGCGAGCATTGATAAACTCATGGGGAAAGTTTCTGAAGACGAATAAACATTTCTCCATTCGGACTGCCTCTGTGTGGCAGTACGACCGACCGGTAAAAAAAAAAAAATTGTCATTCACGATGACTACAGCCCCTTGTAGGTAGGTATCGTCTACTTCGAAAAGGTTTTCGTTGAAGGCAGACCCGGTATTGTAGTAGGTAGCCCTGGCTTCGAGAACAATAGAATACAATGGTTTTCGTGGCCAGTCCGTCGTACTAGTACTTTGCCTCTACTCCCCACCCCCACAACCCCCTGCTAAAAATGTGGGGTTGACGCCTAAGATTTTTTGAAAGCCTTTGACCATACTAACACTTTGCCATAAGTGGCATGTTTCTCCCACGAAAATTGCACGGAATCCAAATTTCTGACCACTCGGCCCTGGACTAGTACCATTATGTTGACTATCGCTGGCAAATGAACTGTGAAGATGCAGAATTAAAACCTTACTTCATTCATCGAAATAAAATCACTGTTGAATCTGATACGTTGTCTGATGCATTGACAAATGCTACATGATCTTCATAGTATTAACTTAGGAACTGTTAAGTTGAATGGCTGAGCTAGAGCAAAAATATGGTGGCCGTCGATTGATGACGTCATTGAAAATAAAGTTAAATCTTGCACAAATTGTCAAGAATTCTAGGATTCACTAGTTTCAGGTCCTAAAAACCTCTGGGAATATCCTTTGAAAGCTAATGCCATGTTCCATGTTTATTTCTTGGGGCCGATTGACAATGTTTCTAAAATAGTTGATGCTTACGGCAAAGTTCCATTTATACACAAAATGAAGTCAACAACTTATGCTAAGGTGATAAATATATTCAATACCCACATTACAGAATATGGCTTGATAGATTGTCTGATAACAGACAACGCAGCACAATGGATGGCTGCTGAGTTTAAAAACTGGTTAAAATTAAAGGGCATAAAACACGTAATGGGCCCTGCTTATGCGCCATGTGTAAACAGATTAGCAGAAATTTATGACCGTAACTTTAATAGAGTATACAAGGCTACCCAGCGTGATGCTCTGGAAACCAGGAGGATATTAATGCTTTATCAAGAGTCACAGTTTGTGCCACTACCCAAGCAACTGCAGCGAAAATATATTTCAATCGTGAATTTAAAACAAAGTTGGATATATTATTTTCAGATCCCGTATCAGTTGCAAAACGTCAGCAACTAAAACAAATTCAAACTACAGAACACCGTACACTAGTAAAATATGAAGTAAATAATCCTATCTGGTTTAAGAATTTCAGTATGACTTCCGAAATATTGTGGCTGCCTGACACAATAAGTGAAGTTTTACCGCATCAAGTTTATTCTGTAACTTACTGGTGATAATATGATAGTCCGCAAACATCTACCAACTACGATTGCATAAAGAGTTAAAATGCTGCAAATTCAAGCAAGCAGTCATTAATTCCGTCGTCAAAAATCGCGCTGAATAAAAATTGCGATAATTAGCTAGAATGCGTAAAATGTCCAAAAAGCGCTATTTTGTTGACAGGCTACAGCCCGAACAAGGATCGGATTTTAATCTTCCAAATGCAAATTCTAGGAGCATGTCTACTGGCCAATCAGGAAAATCAGGTGTTTCAATGCCTAAGGAAGCACCAACTTCAACATCCAATCCTACTGGTTGAATTTAAACACCGAGGCCAGGAAGCAGTGCTAAAAAGCTTTTGTCCCCCATTCAAGCTCCTGTGGTCGCAGCCGATGACGTAGAGATTTTGCTAAAAATGCCTTGCTTCATGATTCAAGTACCCTGCCACGGGAACTTAGCGAAGTGGAAGGTGCGAGCCTCCTGTATTATTCAGGCAAACTCCGTCAAAAGCAAGTTAAGAGCATACTGAGATGCGAGCGGGCAGGCGTAAAGCTATTAAATCACCAGTTCATGAGGTCCGAAGTGCTACGGCCTACTGTAGTTTTGGGCCATCCCAAACGTGTGAGAAAAAATGAATCTGTAGCTAAACCAAATAATAAATTATTCACCAGAGCGTGGACGAAGCTGTTTCTTCGATCTACATGCTGTTTTCTGCGTTCACCATGACTTAACTGCCCGCACATATTTCAAATTGGGACCAATGCCCTATTCCTAAAGGAACCAGAAGTAGAAATTTATTTAAGGGGGCAGGGTCGAGGGGCACCCCTTAATAATTTTTTTTTTTATAGAAATTTTGATGAGCCTTAAGTCATCCGAAGCAATTAATGCTTGTATGGCTGAACCGGCTCAATTTTGAACATTACCAGATTTTTTAGAGAAGAAGAAATCTGGTAAAGGGAGGTGCCAGCCCAGGGATTCGATCATCGTCGGGGCCAAAATATTGTCCAGAATTAGCCAGAATACATCCCATAGCCGCTGAAGGAGCGTAGTAGCCTCTCACGCTACCCAGGCCGGCAGAACCGGCCGGGACTTTAATGATCCTAATATGTAGGCCCCTCTGTGGTGACCAATGATCGATGGTTGTTTGGTGGTTAAACCGAATCATGCGGCTGTAAACTCTGCTAGATCGATACTTTTGACTCTGCCTGTATAGAGAACCAGGTATTGCACTAATTTTTACATTGTGAGTTCCCCTGCAGTAAATGTTGCCCTGGGTTTATAGAACATCACTTCTCTTTTATCGGTTCGTGACGTTTATTTTTTATTTTATTTTTTTATTGTTTTCATAGTTTATTTAGTTTAAAAGACGAAATTTCTGCAGCCTAGGTTTTAATTAATCAAAGGCTGTTGCAGCATGAGTAATTATTCCCCTATACCCGAATGCTAGTAGGATCAAAAAGACAGTTGGTGTTTTTATATTACTATTCGAATTCGGTTCACTGCAGAAGCAGACAGGGTGATCTCACGCAAATTTGTTTGGGTTTTTTCAAATCTCAAAAACAATGGACCGACTAATTCTGAAATAGGACCTTTCAAGCTTGCGGGAGAGTAATAATTTCAAAAATTAGTTTGGCGAAAATCAGTTAGCCTCCTACAGCCACCAATGCCTAACGCCACATTTTGTTAACGATCGAGCAAGACCCATGGTTTAAACACTCCGGCAGAATAAGCATATTGTGCAAGTGGGATAACGGATTATTTTTCTTCAAAGTTGGCAAACTAAAAAAAAAACAAGCAAGCAATGGCGTGTAACATCGGAAAATGGGTTGTTTTACCCCAAAATGGATTACCTTTGAATTGGATTGACTTTAAATGGATTACTTTGCAAAAGTGTAGTTTGGCTTGGAAACTACCAATAACGAGAATGGGGAGACAAAACATGCGGGAGGGCATTGAACCCATCGAAAACTAGGCTTAGGGGACCCCCACCTACCCATCCACACAACCCCCTAGACTCCCACGATCATCCCACCCATTCCCATACCCCTACTACACAACCTCCCGCAACGATTTTTTTCCTCTGTGCGTTTGACATGGGAAGCGGCCCATGTTAAAAACTGTATCAAACCCTGCCTCTCACCACTAGTAGGCTGAAATCAGGTAACCTAATAATAATAATAATAATAAAATATTCTTCAATTAAAAGGAATATACAAAACATCGTTGACACCACCAACATACTTCCTTGAAAGAGGAAAACATATACAGGGTGGTCCCCAAATTACTTTTTTTTCTGCCGCTATGTAAAAAAAAATCCCTAGCCATGAGCCATGAGTTTGAAAGTTGAAAATTACCTTTAAACCTTCATAACGTTCGACTCTGGTAAACATTACGTCACGGACTAAGTACAACACGCAGAAGTCGGTGTGCACGCCCCCCCCCCCATCCCCAACTCCTGCCCACATTCCAGCTTTGAAGTGGTCTGAAGCTTCGTGCTCGACTAGAGGATATCATTGTAATGCTGTGTTGTGTACAAAATGGTGATATCACCAGGAATAGACTTGCAATAACCCTCCCCCTTCGGTATAATGTGAATGTTCTTCAAATTTGTAACCTTGCTAAAGAAAATGGCTAAATGAGGCCCCTAATCGCACCCATTCTCTGGGTGGAAAAAAAATTGGATTTCATCTATTTGGACCAAAAAGATCAGATATCTACCCTAAAACAAAATTGGTCAAGTGGTTCAGGGGTTAGGGAGCTCCAAACGACCATATTGATTATTTTACATTGTTTTAAACATTGGTATTATGCAATAATGCCAAACTGAACATTAATTAAATCCGTGCATTTGTAAGGAGAAACTGCGATACTAAGAAATACTGATCATAGGAAAAAAGATGATTTATGTGCTCAAAATGTAACGAAAGCCTACAAAAAAAAAAGGAATGGACCAGAAAACTAGATTGGTGTTTCCACGTCATAATTACTAAGAAAAAAAATTGGATATCATCT
>JAHWFP010059430.1:0-21407 GCA_023313725.1 Lithobius niger
TTAGATCCTTACTCTAAACATTTAACGTTCCGTTTTTGTTTATTAATTCGTGTTACTTTTAGAATTGCAGCTAAACTGTAAAACAGTGCAGTTGGCGGTCACAGCTGATAGTTTAACACAAGAGACCCTAGGCTGACCCTCATTAATCTAGCTATCGCCAATGTTAACAATAAAAACAAATCCTTTAATCTTCAGTCTATGTCTCGCAGCTGATGTTTGCTAATTGGTATTGTTGCATAATAACAATGTTTAAAACAATGTAAAACAATCAATCTGGTGGTTTAGAGCTCCGTAACCCCTGAACCACTTGACCAATTAGAAAAGGCCTTATGAAAAGGGCACATCTACAGAGCAATACCTGTAAAATGAGCTAAGAACCAGCTTTATAGGACAAATGGTTTGACCTGTAGAGAGGACAGACGAAAGTATCCCCAGAACAACAACAACAAGAAAAAGCTGAACAAGAAGTTGTCTATTTGGCCCTTGTCTGCATCTCGGGTTTGGCTGGACCGAATTTCACAATTTTTGGACTGCAGACAGGCCTTTACTAGTCAAGGCTAGATTCCAAATTTGGTTTAAATATGTTTACTTTTGACGGAGTTATAAGCTCTCAAAGTTGAGAGTTTAACACAGAGATCCTAGGTCGACCCTTACTAACACTGGCTATCGCCAGTGTTAATGCAGAACTACACTTTTATCAAAATGCACACGTTATGTTTACTTTTAACAGTGCATACGAAATATATTTTAAGCAGAACTTATCCCATGACTCTTCTGGAATCATCCCTCCGAAATTTAGGCCCTGCCCCCGTTCTCAAAGCGACCTCAACTTTCAGGGTTTTTTTTCTTTTTGACAAATTTTCCCTGAACCTTGAAGATTTAGTTCAAAACCGAGGAAAACTTGTGTCGAGAAATCTGCTTGAGCCCGGGAGGCTGGTCAACAGACTGCCACAGGATCAAACGAAATGTAGCCTAGTAATTCACATTTCAGCCAAGCGTTAAATGCAACTGTTTTCAGGGTTTTAATTTTCCCTGCCCCGCCACGATTTTAACGTAACAGCCGGGTCTTATTTGCTTATTAAGTATTCATTAAACCAATTTAGTGGTAAGCTATCTTTCGTCGCAACCCATGCCAACTTCGAAATTCGTATTTACGCCATTAAAACTACAAGTAACGATCCTGTGGGAACTCGCGAGCGTTGACCGCTAAATCTCTCAGATTCAGATTCTAAACTGGTATTAGAATTAGCCGTACAACTGCTGCCAGATTTTTTTACAGTTGGTCAATTAAACTAGCCTCTGAACCAGAAATACAAGAACTATCTACAGTATCACCATAGTTAGGGCGTTTACGCTTACCCTTTTTACGCCTACGTTTACTTGAAAATTTCTTGTGAACAACTACAGGCAATTAGCAACTTACTGCGCCACAAATTTCGTTATTAAGCTTTCTATATCTACAATTAGGTCGTATATGACCATGCTCTCCACAGGCGTGACAAATTAACTGCTCAAACTTATTATTTGAGTAAACAACAGATTTTACATCATTAGTCTTAATACTCGACTCAATGGTTTATTCAACACTAGGTGAAGTTAAAATACAATCGTTGCTTTTAACACTGGGGATTGTTGAAACATCATCATTGCTTTGAAAAGTAGAGGTAGTTGAGATACAATCACTGCTTACCACATTATCATTAATTGTTGCCTCTATAATTATAACCAAACTACAGGCCTTAACAAAACTTAGATTTTTAGGTTTAACTTTCAACAACTGCTGTACTGCGCCGGGCACTAAACCAACAACCAGGCGGTATCATAAAACCTCTGACAGAGATGTTTCAAATGAACAATTTTCCGTCAAGCTAATTAAATCGCTTATGAAAGAGGCTACTGTCTCGCATGGAAATTGGTCCCGTTTATAAAAACGGCAACGTGCAAAAATTAGATTTGACCCCGAGTCCAGGCTCCACCTGACTAAATCAACAATTTCAGAAAAAGTTTTAGATACAGGCAAATCAGGTGAGCAAAGACTACAGATTAGGGTTTTGCCTTAAACTCGACAGAACACAGCAAGATAGGGACTTGTTCGTCTACAGGAATATCAAATATGCTAAAAAATATTTCTAAGCGTTCAATATAAATATCCCAATCTTCAACCTCTACGTCAAATTCTTCAAAATTACTTGCCATTTTAACAAAAGTCAACTTGAATTTCTTAAGTAAACACTTAAGCACAAAGCACATAGGCTACCAATAAGTCTACAATATTTTAACTTGGGTTTATCTTAGCCAAGCAAACTTTAGCCTCAGACAAACATTAGTCCAAGCTCTTTACCTTTCAACTCAGTTCAGGGAACCTCAAATTTAGATTTTCTAACGAAATCTTTAAACTAATCTAGACTTTTACTAGATACTCCGACATAACTTGGCTTTATATTTACCACAAGCATGTTAACACAAGTTTTACACCGCCCTAACACTTTCAAGGCTTTTTAACTTTCACAAAGGTTTTCATTAATCTAACTTTAGGGTCAATTTACAGCCCAATACAGCGGAAATTAGCTCTCACAGCTTTACTGTAGCACGGCTCCACATAAGGCTAGACCCTTGAACAATTTGCGTTCACCACAGATTTAGTTTCCTTACTAAATAAAAATACAGCCGTACATTAGGCCAAGTATTTAAACAACAATTTAACTTTAAATTTTCTTTAATCTAAGTATACATTCCAACTATAACTTTAGGTATTTCAACACGACCCAGTTATTAAATTAAGCATCTACAACACTAGCTTAAAGCTTGAATGGGCACATTCTTTATTCCTTTGGCCTTATTGCCGCACTAAACGCGATGGCCGCGCGCCCAGAATTATTTAATCACTTCCAAGTGAATTTCAAGCGATTCCTGGAACACTGGACGACAGCGACACCATTACGTTTCAAAACAAGCTTTTACAGTACCTTGTGTTTCGGACGAACATCCACTGAACACCTGACGAGTTGACCTCCATCCTAGGCCCCCAAATGTGGTCACTGGGGATGGGAAGGAATCCTTGGACGTCTCCTTGCTACTGAATTTTAGAATAAAAACTTCAGCCGTCTCCCCGCTCCACAGAAAAAGGTTAGAAGCAAACTTATACTTTTAAAGCATATTAATATTTACGGCTTTAACATGGCAATATTCCACCCTCGTCGCCACTGGAATGTCTGTACACATTACCAAGTTATGAGGTAGCTAACAGCACTTAACCACCTTAAGAGCTCAACTAAGGAAGACCTGTATTAGATGATTAGGTTACATGAATGGCAATGAACAAAGGGTCTTGCCACTATTTATTACCTAAGCATCAGGACGCCATGCATTGCAATACACTAGATATACATGGCACCCACAAGGTGCGCCCTCTACATAAAATGGCATACACCCCATATTGATAAAAATGTACATCTTCATATTTCATCTAAGGCTAATCACGTCCATTTACCCGAATTTGAACGGGTGGTGCAGCAGTTTAAAGATGGAACATGTGGCAAAATAGAGCGAAAAGCACAGTGCTACAACGCATGTAAACTGCCGTAGATTAGCTCCTAATTAATATAAATAGCTTTAATTACCCTTGTCGGAAAATATACATCTTCATCTGTCATCTAAGCCTAATCACGTCCATTTATCCGAATTAGAATGAGTACTGTAGCAGTTTAAAGTCAGGAATTGTATGTAACACACGTTAATGGCCTAAAATGACTTAAAATAACGAATTTCGGCAAGAAGGATTCATTTTACCAAAAATATGATTTTTTGAAGGACATTTTATTATAAACATAATTCGAAATCGGTTAATTTTCAATCGGGTGAACGGTTTAGACACTAATAGCAAAAAACCGTTTTGCTGTCGCTTTTTTGGACGCCATCTTGAATTCCCCAAGGGTTCCAAGGTGGCATCATTATGTTTAGGAGTAGGGACATATTGTAGAACAACCCTGCGCAAAAACATTTTGTGCAGACAGTTTTTTTTAGGTTGAGCCAAAATCAGCATTTGGCAACTGGACTAAAATGTATGGGAGAAGTATGCGAAACTGAAATGAATATCTCAAATTTTCATTTAAAAAAAATTAATTTTAATATAAAATTAATATATATTTTGTCAAGGTTTAAAATTAAGTAACATTAATTAAAGAAAATCACGTGTCGTCATAAGTCCGAGAATTGAACCCGGGAATAGCACGTGACTTTCATCGCATGTATATATGCTTGCTTTGCATTCGAAGTATTTTAGTGTTGGTTTCATTTTACTTTATGTTTAGCATAATAATAATATCATCTAATTTTATTTCTCTGGGTGTCCCAGTTGACAATATGCGTTTCATAGATATACCTTATACAGGTAGGGTCATAAAGTACTTTAAAAGTGTAGCCAGAGTAATAATCGTGAAACCCTATAACCTTTCAGAAGCTTGCTGAAGAAGGCGTAAATTCATCTGACTTGTCAGCAGTTAGAAAAAAGCATTGACCACCAACAAAAGTTAATCTGTGTATATATTTGGATATTTGAGCAGACTTAATGAGGGATCAGACCGTACCAGGGACCATGACTAAACAAACGAAATATTGCTTCAATAATGTTGACTATTACCCCTGAGCGGGAAAGTTTCAAAGTTGGTTGAGTAACAATCACTGCATGCACGATCGTTATGGCGGGCTTTTCGCACTGGGTATCAACGGGCAATTCAACCACCCTGTGTTGCCCTCCACTGAAAAAGTTATGTACTTCCTTAAGAAAAGAAAACACCAGGGCTTAAAAGGAGGGGAGTAGGGATGGGGGGCAGGGAACGCTGGAGGGGACAGAGGGTACTAGGGGGGCTCCCCCCGCCCCCCTCCCCCCCCCCCCGGGCCGGGATTCGACGGCTATTTCATTTCATACTTCCCAGTAAAGTATTTGGCTCACTCACGCGGGAGTCAGTTAGATCAGCGTATGTTAGGCTGGGGCACAACTATAGTACCTCCATAACTTCATAAAAAGCTTATTGTTTCCTGAACCGTTTAACAAACTCTGAATCTTTCACTGAGTTATGCTATCTACGTTTTTTAAAGATTTTATGGTCCAACCAGCATACTGCATAGTTTAGACTAAATAAGAATTATTTACGAAATTTTTGATGAATATCATAATACTATTAAGGAAAGAAACACACGGAAAGCCAAATGGGCTCCAAAGGTGATAAATAAACACAAATACATACATGATTACGTTGCCTTGTGGACTGATATGTCAGACTTCCTGAGCGGGAATTGAACTAACGACCTTTGAGTTCAATGGCCGGAGTCGTACTTACACGCCTAAAAGAAACTTCCAGGCACATTTCTTTTTAGCCGTGTCAATGGCAGAGCGGTAGAAATCCAGCCTTTGCTATCAAAGATCGTGGGTTCGATTCCCGCTCAACAGAAATCTACGCTCTCTTGCTTTCCGTCGCCTAGCAATACTAAGAAAGTGTTTTTTGTCAGGCAAATGTCGGTGCGCAAATTATGGCGTTGAAAATTGTCGTGCGTCCATTATTGGAGTATGGGAGCCCTTGCTGGTCTCCCCATCTATTGGGGGGATATTGATCAGGTGGAGTCCGTTCAGCGCTGTTTTACGCGTGGACTATACCAGGCTACCGTAATCTGACACAGGGTGAGAGACTCAGAAACGCTGGACTGGACTCGCTGGAGCTGCGTAGGATACGGGTTGACTTAGTTCTTACTTTCAAGACTGTACACGGGCTTCTATCGGTTGACTTGCCTTTGCTTGATCAACACCCACTTACTGCTACGCATGGCCACTCAATGAAATTGCGTAGGTAGCCTTTTAAATTGGATTGCCGTAAACACTTTTTTGCTTGTCGGGTGGTACCAGTGTGGAGCTCCTTGCCTGAGGGGCTTGTTTCAGCCTGTTCGGTTGCTGTCTTGAAAAAGCAACCCTACAATCAACCGTTACAAATTGTACTAAAGCGCCACTTATCCTAATATCCTACTTTTAACATGGGACCAGTGTTAGTGGCAAAAAATTGCTCTTCTGTGGTCCCAACCTCTTTTTTTCTGTGGTTATAAACATCCATATTATTATTATTATTATTCTTAGTCGGACATTTCGGTTTAAAAGGCAACTTAAGTAGGTTGCCTCTGTAATTAGTTATCTAGACACACGATAGTATGTCACCAACTAGTAACTGGAGATCACGTAGACATCCGATTGTTAAAAGATGATTGTTGATAAAAAGGGTGCCTGATTAACAGACATACGTAAGCAACTACAAGCATATATTTGTGCAATGTTGACGATAAATCCCAATGCGCCCGAAATATTTCAAATTGCGGAAGAGGCAAGTCTCGACCTTTCATCAAGGTGAATGATCTTTCGAGGTACGTTTTCCTCACAATAAGACGTTCCCTTTGAGGACTGCTATATATTTAACGTAGCTACAGGACACCATGTCCAGGCAGTTTCAATAGGCAAAAGAAAAGCTCCATGCTTTGTTTTTTATGTTGGCCGAATATTATTACCCCTTCAGTGGGTGTAAGGTAAAGAATTTTTCAGACCCTGAAATGGAGGTCGTGGAAAGTTTGAAGGTTTTATGTCTGTTTTTTTTTTTTAATTAACAGACGTAATTTTTTCTCTTTAATGGTGTACATACGTGAAGAATCCACTTCTTTAATGGATAGATCAGTAGGAAACTCACAGATGGCTCAACAGATGTGAAAAAATCTTCCACGTCTCCATATTCACTAAACTGGTCCATAAAACAGAAACTAGAGCGTAAGCAAAGCAATTACTAACAACAGCTGCACCAATTAGCATAATTTTTTCTTAATTAGTTGCTTTAAGAACATCTCGGTTACCATAATGGTGCACTAGGAACGTAAGTATAGACTAATGATCGTTCCCTTTATTGCTTTTTTATCGTTCAAGTAAGACTCCACATTAGGGCATCCAACCCCAAGACAAATTTGTAATCCCAGAATTGCGGGATTCTTTTCTCTCAATCCCGGGATCCTGGGATTAATCCCGAAATTTCTAAAACTTACATGAATGGAAGTTTGCGTTCGGTAACTTCATTCTTTCGAAATACTCACAAAATAAAAACTAAAGTGAGCACAGATAGCTAGTAGCATATTCTTTGTTTATTTGAAATGTTCTGCTATTTTTTCCAAGTATAAATCAATGGGAGTGTTTTGAATTTGTTATTATTTAAATTAGTTGCGATACATTTTGCATTCTGTAGACTGCACTGCAGTTACTGCAACCCGGTGACTATAAATTTATGAGCAACTGAAAATAAACCTCCCCACACTGTAATATGTACTCATGTAAGAAGTAGGCCTAAACACCAAGAGTTATGGTTAATCATCTCCTTCATCTCCTTCACTGTACGAAAAAATAAGCTTTTTCGTGTTCCATTCGTATCTTGATTCGGTTCAAGCAAATTTTACTTTAAACATATCCGCGATTTCGATTTTGTCTTCTACTTCTTAACGTGTCATAGCATTTTGTTTTCATGTACTCATTGTTAACAATTCAGACGAGCATCCAATTCGCTCGCCGAGCTCGCTCAATCAGGGCAAATACTTCCGGTTATTGTTAAACTCTCTTACAAAACCTTTTGCCTATGTTGGTTATTACAGAAACGGAAGTCAAACGAGCAACGGAAATTGGTTTACAACTGAATTTTTTCATTGGTGCAGTCTATCTTCTCTTGTGCCCACGATAATCCATGCCACGATTATTTTAACCCAAACGGGTTTTAATAAATATCGGTAATCGTGTTGACTATGCGTTGACAAGGCGTGTGCCACATCTGGGTTTAAAATATAAACAAAAAGAACTTATATTATTAAGCATCAAAATCTTTGTCCTATCATGAGAGACTGAGGTTGTATTAAGATTTGGACATTTATATTAAGCAACGCCCGTCGTAGCATCTTTACTTGTATTCTTAAAAGGTTACTCAGTTGATCCCTTATTCATTGTATACTGTGAGAAGGTCTGTTGTGATACGAGAATAAAACAGTCCAGTCATTAACTCTACCTAAGCCTTGATTTAACAGGGGGTGGTGGGGTTTTCTATTATGATAATGTTTAGTGTGATAAGAGAAAATATAGTCTAGGTATTAACTCTAATCCCTATCTAACCCTAGCTTAAACTGGGGGACGATCTAGTTTGCCCATTATGATACGGTCTGTTGTAACAAGGAAAAAATAGTGTAGATATTAAAAATTTAAAAAATATATAAACCTTTTTTACAGTATAAAAAATGTACCGATTACCACAAGTGGTATTTGCTGCGTAAAATCGTTATTGTTTTGTTGGTTGTTGACGACGGGTGATGTGACTGCCTTGAAAAGTTAATTGTGAATTTTTATCGAAAATTTGGATGCATTAAAATATGTACTTTGGTATCCATGGTTGAGTCTGTAGCTCAGTACTGAAGTTTGTTTACGACAACGATAAATTGTTTATCCTTTAGTTTATCCAATCAAAGTGTACCAAAGTGAAAAAAAATTCGGCTACATTCAATAACGATTCAAACTCATCTTAAAGAATTTTATTGAGACTGCAATGTCGTACTAATATAGTTTAGAACAACAGAACATTGCAATCAGCATTTGATTTTCCCGCATTTTTCACAGTTTTTGTTCGGACCCTTTCCCAGCATGTTCCTTGCTTGTTGCATTCCCAGACAGTACTGTTGGAGCAGAGTCCTCCTGCTCCACAGAATCGGCCCGGTTTACAACTTGGATTGTTTACACATTGTTTGCTTGGATGGCATGCTGCATCAGTAAGACTTGTAACGACGACCAGAAGACAAAGGCAAAACAAGATACGACAACTAACTTCTTCCTTCAAATGGAATTGAAAAACCTAAAAATAAAGAAACCCAATGTTTTATTTTAGATCACTCAGCAGTGATGCGGTTGTTACCATTTCGTCTTTATGGCCATATCACAATTATCAGTCTGTGCACCTTGCCTCTATAACTCAACAGTAACCGTATCAATGCGATCAGGTCCAACCGTTCAACTATGATTATGTCATTATCCAACCATATACTTATTGGCAAACTTTCGCACGAGTTGGATTTGTCAGATTTATCAGGCAGGCATTTATCCAACTATTGATTTAGTTCATTCCTAATTTGTTACAATGTTTACATTCGTTTTAAGCACTTTTCTTTAAGACTACCAGAAATTTACCTAAAACATTATTAATCACACGATTACACTAAATTTCGCCAATTTGTAAACACTGTTTTTTTTTCCTCTGCTTAATATCGTTGTTAGCAGGCAGGCAACATGTAGGCTGGGCGCTGAGGACTTACGAAACGTATGAATATTAGAGACAAACAGTTCACGGATATACCGTTCTGTGTAGTTTCCTGAGCTGTTATCATCTTTCAAACCCCTCTGAAACTGCTAACAATTGCGTTAATAATAAGTAGCTCACCGTTCAATAAATAAGGCACCACACCTCAGAAAATGAAAACAGTTGCTCTAATAAAAAGGAGGTCACTTCACCACCGAACAAAATTAAGACACGCATTAGAAATTGCAAAAAAAAACTTTTTTCAAAATATTTTTCAGCTCCATATTCAGCAATAGGTCATGATTACTTCAGAACTTTCGAACAGCGAACATTAGCCCGATGACGTCACGTCAGTTTTAGAGCATTATTTTTTTTAGGTTGTAAAAAAAAATTTGATTAATTTTTTTTTTAATTTTTTTTTTAAATTTAAATTGCTTTATATACATATTTTTAATCGTAAGTACATTTTTTTTTAGAAGTGGAAGCCATTTGCTCCAAAAGAGATTAATAAATACAAATGCAAACATGATTACGTTGTCTTTTGGACTGAAATGCCAGACTTCCTGAGCAGGAATTGAACTAACGACCTTAAGACGAAAGGCCGGAGTCATACTTACACGCCCAAAAAGAAACGTCTAGGGAGGTTTATTTTTTGCCGTGTCTTTTTGACAGTTTGGCTGAGCGGTAGGACTCCGGCCTTTGGTATCAAAGGTCGTGGTTCAATTCCCGCTCAGCTAGTCAGACATTTCAGTCCAAAAGGCAACATAAATAGGTTTCATCTGTAATTGTTTATCTAGACACACGCCAGTGTGTCGCCGACAAGAACTGTAGATCATGCAGACATCCGATTGTTATTGACGCACACGCAGCGTTCCGTGCTGTCATGTAATCCAAAATTTCGTAAATAATTCTTACTTAGCCTAAACTATGCAGTATGCTGGTTAGACCATAAAATCTTAAACAAAAGTAAATAGCTTAACTCAGTGAAGGGCTTCAAAAAGCTTATTAAACGGTGCAGGAAACAGAAAGCTTTTTATGAAGTTATGGAGGTATTAACTATTGGAAATTCCTTGTGTTGGTGATCGAGGCCTTTTTCCTAACTGCTGACAAGTCATATGAATTTATGCAGTCAGAATTCTTCTGAAGGGTCATAGGGTTTCACGATTGTTACTGTGGCTACATTTTTAAAGTACTTTATGGCCCTACCTGTATATGGTATATTTCGGAGACCTTTATTGTCAACTGGATACTAAGAGAAATAAAATTAGATGGTATAATTATTAAACATAAAGTAAATGCAACCAACACTGAAATGCCTCTAATGAAAAGCAAGCATCGATACATGCCATGAAATTCTCGTGCCATTTCCGGGTTTAATTCTAGGACTTATCATGACACGTGATTTTTTTTAAAATTAATGTTACTTAATTTTAAACCTTGACAATTCACAGTGTCGGCTACTTGGTAATCCTAGTCGGTTTATTAAAATTCATTTGCCAAAAAATTACAATTTGAGATATTCATTTTAATTTTGCATACTTCTTCCGTACATTTGTACACGCAGTGCATCAATCGATCTTCGACATTACCTTCAAATTTGGTAATTTAGATCCAATGATGTGTGGACGGTCTTAGCATGAAACTGTTTCAGTGGTTTGGGTTTATATATAAAACTGAATCGAACTGAAGCAATGAAACGAATAATAGGCTGATTGCCTGTAGGGTATTGACGCAATTAGAAAACAAAAATGAACTTTGTTGTTAGATAAAGACACAAGTTTTGATTTTATTCCTGATGAAGAAAACTTATTACACAACTGTCACACGAAGTTCCTTATTTTTTCATACTCGTAAACAATAAAGAAAAGACAAACCGGCAGAGGAAAGAACATCCGTTGACTGATGGAATTGTAAACAGAATGTGCGACCCGTGTTTAACTGAATTTTTTCACTGAAAGAAAGACGTCTGTTTTTCAAAAAAAGATGACAGCTGTTGAAAAACAAAACTCTAATGTCCATTCTAAACTAATAGTTCATTGAACACTCGATATTGCTCTACTCCTGTGTGGAAATCTTAACAGCCTTTACCCACTCAATGACAAATTTGGTCAGTAGAGTTGAACACTCAGTTTTCATTGAATCATGCTTGATGAAAATAATTATAAGTAACGAGTTTGTTTTCATTAAGATCAACTGTTTAGAAGTGACAAGCCAAAGCCGTTTTTGGAAGTAGCTTTCGAACTTCACTTTAGTTTTTCGCAAGGTGGGTATGTCCATTCTTCAGAAAATTTAATTCTGAAATGAAAACAGATTTGTTTTCATTCTGATAAGCGGTTTAAAACTTATAAGCCAAAAACTATTTTTGGGGGATGCATTTTCGGCAGAGAACTTAGATTTCACTAAACTTTTGACAATATTCGGGTCACCTACTGTACTACCTTTCTTAAATACGAAGATGCATCCACATATCCAACGCAATCGGGGACCAAATCCATGGCCCAACCGGACACACAGGAATAAACAGGTAAAACTTATCCAATATACTAACTCTTCGATGAGTTTTATCTGAGAGGCATGAGGTATCTGTTTTACCAGGAAGTCGAGAACCCCTCACACCCAAATATCCGCAGTCAGTAATAATATCCCCAACAATTGTACTGATCTACCTTCTCATAACAAATTTAATAAAAAGTCCTCGAGTCTGCCATGGTTTGGACACAATGCTGCTGAAAGTGGTGTATGCATACATCCTAGGTTAAGAGTAACAACGTTATAAGCACTTTAGTAAGTAATGTAGAGAAAAAAAACATTAAAAGCAAGTGATTAAAAAAGTGACGACGTTTCGTCCCCCAGGTGAGGGGCATTATCAAGAGCAACCTCACAAATTTTTAAAACATGCTTAAACACTACAAAAGCAAGGCAAAACGCCATGTATTTTTTAAAACTTCCTCCCTTACAATCTTAAATAAAAAAATAAATAATAGCTTGCTTGTTCAACATTTTATAAAAACCGGACACGAACCTAATATTCCTAAAACTAGAATCTTATTACAGGATATGCCATATAAAAGAGCACGTGTTAACTTGCAAACAATTTGCATGTCTATAGCTATAGTCAATCACCTTCAAGGTTTATACCATATTATACAAAGATGCAAAGTACATCACCACCTTTCCATCTATCAGGATGAGGACCTGAAATATAAACTCGCCTCTGCGGCTTCTTTCTGATTCCGGCTCCTTCTTCTACCTTTGTTGCTCATAAGTTACTGCCTGCACATACTATTGAATTGTGAGGGTTTATTATTTTTTATTGTTTAGTATGTTCGCCTTGCATCCTTAAGATTGTAAATGAGGAACTATTTAAAAATGCATGTGGTTTTGGCTTTGCTTTTGTAGTCTTTACCATGTTTTAAAAATGTGTGTAGCTTAACTTTATAATGCCCATTTTGTAGTGTTTAACCATGTTTTAAAAATGTATGTGGTTTCATTTGATAACGCTCCTGACCTGAGAGACGAAACGTCGTGAATTTTTTAATTACTTGCACTTAATGGCTTCTGTCTCTACATTACATACATTCTAGGTTCGCTATCACCACAACCTGAACCACGCAGAGCAAACTTGGTGTACCACACAGGAAAGGGAGGAGAAAGTCCAACTGACAGATTCGTTCCATAAGACTGACAAGGACTCTGGCCACTTTCTACACCTTGTCCAAATCTCCTTAAGTTCCGCTTGCAACTGCTCACCTTGCTGTTATGTAGTTATATCATGTAATGCACATTCACATTAGATGGTAAGAGTAGTTGATTGGAAAAGTGCATAAGGCGTAGACATGTTGTGTTGCTGGAATAAACGTTGATGTTCCAAATGACTTATTCTTTGGTTCATTCCAAGTTCGTGGGAAAAGTGTTACAACGAAGTGGTGCCTTCTAAAAGACCGATTCATGTGTACAACACTGGATGTGTTTGAACTGTTTTTTTTTTTCGACGTTGAGGCGACTTCATCATTAAGCATAAAACGCATTACAGTGTGAACCAACAAGTCCAACAGTACTACTTTACAGAGGTGAGCCATGAAACGCACTCAATGTTTTCGACAGTGAAAGAATACTTTGTGGAAGATCAACCTCATCGCTGCAGGTGTCGAGAGTACAAGTAAGCCCAATGACAAAAAACACAATTCCTTTCTTTACAGTGTTAGAGGTACTTTGCGTCATCCTTTGTTCGAAGGTCAGGGTTGGTGACGTAAATGAAACTGCCTGGTTATTTGTCTTGCATGTCACATCGGCCGATTTAAAAGGTACGTGTATATTTATTATGAACATATGTTTACCCCTTGTCGAAACCGAGTAAGAGACTTTCGAGTCTTTTAAACTGAATATGAAACCGAAGTCAGCCCGGGACAGCTCACCACACTCAAACCGGAGTTGGCCTGTCCGCCAACTTGGATGATTTTACATCCAGGTGCCATTATTATAGTTCAGAGCCATGCATGCTTAATTGGCGCTGTATATCCCATTTTGCTACTACTCGGGCATTTCGTTGGTTACAAGTCAGTTAATACCCTAATTCTCCAACAATGATCCTCGAATATGCTTGGCATATTGGTTGCACTAGCAGGCACGTTGCAGGACCTATCGCTTCTAAAATAACTTATTCGCAGATAACTTTTGGATAAGCAGGGCAGAACCTTTGCCAAATTTTTATTTGAATAATATGGTGTTTCGTATTAAACTCTTAAAGTAAAGGGATTAATCAAATTCACGTATTTTCAAGTAGAATATAGGCCTGGCTTAAAGTTGCACAATTTAAAAATGTTATAAAAACGTTATTTCTCTGCAAACATCTAGCTCATCGCCAACTCAGCCTAACCACCTGAATGCTTTAAAACCGAGTATTAAATTTAATAAGTTTTCCTAGCACCAGTAAATTGTTAACAGGGAAAGCTGACTTTAATTCATAAAGCGCTATAGAACGATTTTCAAACTAATTAGGAGCTTCATAAAATTGGACATCTGAATACGTACATTCATAATCATCGTCTACATTGGACTATTAATAAACCTAATTAAATCTAATGAACATCTGCAATAAACCTTTCGACTTCCCAATTAGCCAAGCTGCAGATCTTTTAAAGGGTTATAAAAGTGTATGATCTGGCAAAATTTGTACAATACTATCGTCCATCTGAAACAGCAGTAGTCTCAGCCAAAAAATCTGAAGGTAAGTAGCAGAAGATAGTAATTAAGACTTAACAAACTAAAATGGTTTATCTTGATGTACAGCATTGGACAATGAAATTTAGACAGAGAAATGTTGGCTTCACTGTCTCGCTCCTTTATGGATTACTTCTTTCAGGGCGTGAGTGCAGCGCAAGTTCGAATGTTTTAACATATTGGTTTCAGAAATGGCAAATATATATATTTCATGTTGCAGGTTACGTAAATGATAAACTGTTACGGCGAATAATTATGACATTAAGTCCGTTTTAGCTGTTAGACACTCTTCGACGATGAGTCAACTTCTCGCATGCGGGTAGAATCGTTCCAAGTAAGAAATGACTTGCAGACTGAGTTTTAATAATTTGCTTTGGATAGGGTAACGCGTGGTGTGGTTTAAAACATTACCATAATGCACTTTTGTCCTTCGAAATTAATATTAAAAAACGCTTAAGTGTATAAAATACGGATGTAAGCCTTAAAAAACTTAAATGAACCGGTATTACAAAAATGAACAGATGAACAAAAAAACATGTAAGCCATCAGCGTTGCACTAATATGTGTAAAAGAATCTGCAGCATCCCAAAAAGCAAGGTGGAGTTTCTTTTACACGTATTAGTGCAATGGTGATGGCTTACATGTCTTTTTGTAATATCTGTTCGCTTAGAGCTTTAAGTTTTTTTAAGGGTTACCTCCGTATTTTATACGCTTAAGCGTTTTTTAATACTAATATCTATTATTTTTTTCTTGTTCCATCAACTATAACAAAGAAAAGAATATTACAATCACCTTAAAATAACTGTTATAACATAGCCTTTCTAATACTCAATTTTAAGCTATCAATATTGAAAATCGAGCCTTTGATTCGAGATCTAGTGAGAGCAAAATTTCCGCAACAAGAAGAACAACAGCAATTGTAGTCACATTAAATTAGCGTTCAAAAGGACCTAGTCCTTCATCATAACTACGTTTTCAGCTATAAAACTTGAGCATTGGTTGATTGGTTCGATATCCAGGTGTAGTATAGCTGTTAACGGCCAGAATTTTGGCTAATCGTACACATTTCGAGTTAAAAGCCATGAAATTTGGTATACAAGTCATTTCTTAGCATATAAATCGAGATAGCTATGGCAATCATCGATATACCCCCAAAGGCACTTTCTTGTGCCTCCACCACACTCACCTGTATGAGGTTATTGACCAACAAATTCTTGCTGATCACGCTAAAACATGACGTCATGCACAAGTCATTCTTAGCAGTACAAATCGAACTAGAATTTGTTTGTCATCAGACTCACGGAGAGGACACAGGGAGGGGCTTGGGGGGGGGACCTTGGGTGTATCTCATGGGGTTCCGTATGTAGTTCAATTTCTACTGCCACAATGCATGTTTTTTTTGTAAATTCAGCAAGAATATGTGGGTCAGCAATGCTTCATGGGGCTGCACAGGGGTATGGGATGCTAGGGGAGGATTAAGTGATATTTCATTGAGATGCATGGTTGATTCGATTATTACTATTACGAACGTATTAGTACTTTGGCGAATATCTCGAGGGGGTTCCATAGCTAGTCCGATTTGTACTACAATGAACGATTGTGTGCCATAATTCAGTCTTTTCCCTCGATCTGCAATAATTTGTTGAAGCATCAGGGAGGAGGCACAGGCGGGTTCCCTATGGGGAACTACATGAGGATTCCATGGCTAGTTTCATTTGTAATGCTAAGAATGACTTGTGTACCAAATTTCATGCTGTTAGCTCGATTTACAAGAATTTGTTTCTTAACCCTCAAGGGGGCACGGGTAGGGGGAAGGTTGTACTGGGGGTGGAGCTGTTGGGGTTATTTCATGGAGGTTCCATGGTTGGTTCAATTTGTACTGCTAAGAAAGTCTTGTGTATCAAATTTAAGTTTTTGCTCGATTTCCAAGTATTTGTTTAACTAGCTTCAAGGAAGGGGCGCTGGGGGCGCTTGGGTGATCAAGAGCTTCGGCATTCCATGGCTGATTCGATTTATGCTACTAAGAATGGCTGGTGTACCAAATTTCATGTGTTTGCTTGATCTGCACCAATTTATTGACTAAGCCTCTGGAAGGGGGCACAGGTGGGTCCATGGCTGGTTCGATTTGTACGGTTAATAAAAACTTGTGTACCAAATTTCATGTTTTAGCTCGATTTCAAAAATTTGTTGGTTAAACCTCAGTGAGAGGGCGCAGGGGTGCCTGGAGGCCCTTGAGGGTATATCGTGGGGGTTCCGTGGCTGATTCGATTTATGCTGCTAAGGACGACTTGTGCATCAAATTTCATGTTTTTAGCTTGATCTGCAAAAATGTTTTGCACAAGGCTGTGGGAAAGAGCACATAGAAGGTACTTGGGGGGGGGGGGGGGCACGGGGGGCCCTTGACAGTATTTCGTAGGGGTCCATGGCTGGTTCGATTTGTACTGTTAAGAAAGACTTTTTTTTTACCAAATTTCATGTTTTTTGCTCGATTTGCAAAAATGTATTACTCCACTTAATGAGTTCTGCCCAGTGCTCTACAATAATATATACTCTGCCGACGAGAATACTGCTATCACATTAAAATCGTGTTCAAAAGGCCATAGTCGCTCTTAATACCTACATTTTAAGCTATAAATATTGAAAATCGGTTCATTGTCCATAACTACGTTCTAAGCTATAGAACTTGAAAATCGGTTCAATGGTTCGCTCTCCAGGTGAGGGCGAAGAGTCCCAACAACAACAAGAAATGGCCACAATGTGGACGCCGAACGGGTCGATTGTTGTTATCAAAATTTGCAATGCACTGAAATAGTTACGACGTGACCCCAAATACCGAATTTCGTCGGTCTATGTCAATTCTGGGCGAAACTATAGGATTTCAAAATTTTCAAGGGTTGTGCTTTAATGACGTTACTTCGGTATCTAATATTCACCGACAAAATGCAAGCTGCAAATCGAAATTCCGGAAACATTGGGTTTAGTTTTCCTTTTTCCTTTAAACATTGACTGAACCAGTGATGTTGAATGTTTTCCTTAATCAAGAATGAAACTTAAAGGCTCAAAGGCGATCAGATACTGCCCGGGTTCAAACTATAAGTTGATTGAAGTTGAATTGAAGATTTGCACTATTAAGAAAGTATGGTACTCATTTCTTGGCATAGTACTCAATCAGACCGCACTTCACATTGGGGAGGGAGGTGGGGGAAGGGATGATTCGCGCGGAAGGAATAAACAGCGTAAAACCTCCACCCATCACAAATGCCTGCAACACACTGCCGGAAAATACAAAAAAAATTAAACTCCGGACGTAGATTAGACTAAAGTAACTAAGTAATTGGTTCCAATTTTCCATTATAGTGAACCAATAAAGTCCTTTTTAACACCAACAATAGGACCAATGATTTTTTTGACGGTTTTTCGGGTGCAGGTAATCTATATTTTGGCAGTTTGTTATGCGAAAAGCCTCCCCTCTGCCACAATTCTGAATGCGTACAGTAAACCTCCTGAATACTATGCTTTACTAGTTCTATAGACTAACCTTTATACATAAAATATCGCGTAAAACTCAAGAGTTTATAGATATGAACACAATTTTATCTTGGTCATTAGAACACGTTCGATACAAACACCGGGCCGCTCGTTACTCAGAAGCGTCTCTTTTTCCAGGGGATTTTCTTCCGTGGTTTTTTTTCCTGGTAATTGTTTTCTAGGGGACTTTTTTTACGCGGATTTTTTCCGGGATGTTTTCCCCGGGGCCTTCTTTCCGCTTACCAAGGCTGTTCTAGGAAGTTCGATTCAACATTCAGCACATTTGGAATTATTCGAAACAAACACGTTGTTATTAATGAATACTTTATCAATTAATATTTTACGCTTCATAGTGAATATTTTAAAATAGTTTTGATTGGGATGGTGGAGGGATGGAGATAAAACATGACTTCAGAAAATTATCCGTGTTTGGTATCGTTTCGATCAGAAAACCATTTGGACACTTTTCAGCTAAATGTTTAGAAAATTCCATTAACATGAAATGCAAAAATAAAACCTAAAATAAAGTTTTTTTTTTATCTAAACATAGCCGCCGCTTTACTAACTATAGTAAAATGTTAACCATTTGGTTATGTTTGCTTATTGAAACTCCACAAACAAATTCTGCCCACTAACAATTTGGTGCACTGAAAAGAATGTCGCAGAAAAAAATAAAAGCCTCGGAGTAACAGCCTGAAAAACAAGGGGCTAAAGCGACTACGTAGTTGCAACTGGTCTTCTGTGCAGTTCTGCCACTAACAATGTTGAGGCGAATACCTCTACCATGCACTGCAACAGCGATCTCTATTATATAATCTAAAAGCTGTAACCATCACAACTGCTAGTTAAAAATAAGTTGTCAGCTTTTAGGCCTAACTTTAAGTGTAGTTTTTATTTCGTAAGTAGCAGCAAACGGATTGGATTGTAGGGTAAGCATATTCATTTTGAAAACACGGTGTGCCTCCGGGCACACATATAGTCTTACAACGTAATGCGCAACGTAGCCTATATAGATCAGTGGTAGTAGGGAAGTGACGGGGGTATAACGGGGGTATACACTATACAGGGTGTTTAAAAAAAAACGCTACAGGCCGAATTCGAATTTTTCTAAGTCCAACAACTATTCCCCGTCACTATAACCCTTATCCCTGACCTCAGTAAAGAAATCAAGAAAGTTATACCTGACCTTAGGAAAGAAAGCTTTTATTTGCATTTCAAGTAAGAACCAAAAAAAAAAAAACCAAAGCATGTGACCGCTGGTGTAAAACCTGGTTGGTGGGAGGGGGGGGGGGCAAACAAACAATAAAAGCCCATAATTAGACTTCAAGTAAAAAGAAGAAAAAACAATCAATTGGCCATCAAGCAAAATAGCTAAACTAAAGGCTTTTACAGTACTTGGATTCCAAATAAAAACGCAAAAGGAAAGCAACCCTTGATGATGGGGGGAAGCCACTTGTATGGCGGCAGTACAACGTAGTTTCTGCATATTTTACAGTGATGACAACTCACAAGTCACTATGGCGGCATTCACGCCATCATCTGGCATCAATGTTTGGGGAGGGATATGGGCTGGGGGGGGGGGTCATTGGACCATTCTTCCTTGATGATGGAACAATCAACGGTGCAGTATACCGTCAGCTGCAAGAAGACAGGATTCTGCCGGCTGTACGGGAAAAGTGTCCCGCAGATATTATTTTCCATCAAGATGGTGCATCACCGCACTATGCAACACAGGTGCAAGACCAATTTCTTGATGACCAATTTCCCAACAGAGAAGAGGTACGATGGAATGGCCCGCGCGTCCGTGCGATCTGTTGCCTATGGACTATAGTGTTTTGGGAGTAGTACGGGATTTAGTGTACATTCCACCAGCCCAGGATATTGCAACACTGCAGGTTCTCATTACTTCTGCATTTAAGACATTTACTCCTGACTTATGCAGGAGAATATGCTTAGGTGTGGAAAGCGGATGTGACAATTGTATCGTTGCTGGAGGAGAGCGGTTCGAACACCTTCGTTCGTGATTCAATCACCTGTAACATCTTTCTTTGTCTCTAAACCTTAATGATGGACTTAATTTACATTATACCTGATTTGAAACAAAATGTCAAACGTCAGCCTTCTAGAGCTTAGCTTATCTAGTCCGGTAATGGGACGGGGGACCGTGGGAAAGTCCCCCCCCCCCCCTTGCAGGGTTCCACATGCGCTTTTTCTTTTGCTTTATTATTATTTGAAATCTAGGAATACCTCACAGAACTGAATGTGTCGATCAGAATCATCTTCGTGTTTAAGGCGTGAATACTTTCCTTTTGCGATTTGTTATTTGAAATCCAAATACAGCAAATGCATTTATTTTAGCTATTTTATTTGAAGGCCAAATAAATGCTTTCTTGACTCTTTCTATTTGAAATTAAAAAGTAAATGCACATATTGTTTGTTTTGTTCCTCCCTCCCCCTCTCACCAACCAGGGTTGCCACATGCATTTGTTTCTTTTGCTATTTTATTTAGAATCCAAATACCGTAAAAGCCTTTATTTTAACTATTTTGCTTTATGGCCATTTAAATGGGTTTTTTTCCTTTTGCGTTTTTATTTGGAATCCAGCCTTTATTTTTAGCTATTTTGCTTGTTGGCCAAATAATTTTTTTTCCTTCTTACTCGAAATCTAATTAAGGTCTTTTATTGTTTGTTTTGTCGCCCCCCCCCCCCACCATGGGTTTCCAATGCTTTTATTACCTTTTGCGTTCTTATTTGAAAAGCAAATAAAAAAAAGCTTTCTTTCCTGAGGTCAGGAATAACTTTCGTGATTTGTTTACTGAGGTCAGGGATTGGGTTATAGTGACGGAGAATGGTTGTTGGACTTCGAAAAATTCGACGTGTAGCGTTTTTTTGAAACACCCTGTATATACCTGCTATACCCTTCACACGACAAATTTAAGTTGCCCAATCGAAGATGTATTTCTCTTCGATTCATCATGAATCGTTTGATCCATAATAGTGTCTCAGACGTTATAACGTGTCTTCAAGAAACTTTTTATTGTTCTGAACATTAGAAGTAAATAGCGAACAGTATTATAATGTTTTACGTTCTAACCTGGTTGCATTTCTATGTATGACAGGTAAACGAGCACTACGTAACTACTCTCTATAAAATTAGGGGCAGAAAATCAAATATTTTGTTTTAATGCTTAGTGTTCAATCTTTAAAAAAGAATTTTTATTCGCCTCAGTGGTGCCCACAGGGGGGAACGTGAGGAGCATCTCCTCGTTGCTATTTTTGTTTGGGGGGGGGACGAAAACTATGGCTGACTGCCCTA
>JAHWFP010059432.1:15853-41144 GCA_023313725.1 Lithobius niger
TGACAATTTGGCATCAGGTGTTTTTTAAGTGTTTCGACACTGCTGAGTTCGAAATGCCTGTTTCCTTCTCGAAAATAGGGCTAAAGGGATACATCAACCAAACATTTTAGTTGGTAATTTCATAAGACACTTGGAAAAAATGCGCTACTAAAGACAATCCCATTTTCGAAAGCTGTTCCGAAAGAATTCTTCCGATGTGCTGTTCTGAAAGCTTTCTTCCGATAAGCTGTTCGAGCAATACGGTACTAAGATAAACAACTACAAAGTTTTTTGGTGCCAACATCATACCAGACCTAAAAACTACATGCAACTTCAGATATTAATTATGCTGCTTGCATATTTTAAGGGATATAGTCCCCGAAATTATAGGTACACCTGCACCAGATTAAGGTACTACTCTTAATAACGTGAATTATACTAATAACTAGAGGAAGCCCGTGCTATGCACGGCTGGTCTTGGATCCACCGTTTGCAACACTGGCAGGGTTTGTTTGCTCATGTGTATGTCCATGTTTCACCGAATTAAGTTTCTTCAATCCCAAGTTTATATTCACTGGCCAACAAACGCTTTCATCGAATTAAGTTTGTTCAATCCAATTTTTGCGCGCACTGGCTAACAAACGCTGATTTTTGTACGTTTCGCTCACTCAATCAGCGCATCCCGTGACGTTTAAAAATTGGCACGTCAATGCATTTTCCAGCATCGTTGTGTAAAAAAAAATTGCGACGGCTAATAATGTTGTATAGCTTGCTGAAGTCCGTTGTACGGACGGGTGGTGTTGAAAGCTTTAGCCTGGCTGCTTCGACATTTTTGTTTTCTGGGAGAGGCAGAAAGCGAATCGCCCGGCAAAACAATGAATCATTATTGTTTTGTTATCACATAGACATTTCTTATTGTTGCCGGCCACTCTGCAAGATAGCAGTGATAAACCTCGTGCTCCGCAGTAATTGTTGGTGTGCAGTTTGAAACAATTCAGCTCAGCTGTGAAAGGCAGAATTTACGAAATAAGTAAGGCATTCCATCGTGTTTAGGTGCCAATTTCCAGGCCAGTGGCTTAGTTTGATTCGAAACTATATGCCTTTAGCTGAAACACGGATTCTTTCATTTTACCCATCAACAATCAACGTTTTAGACGAAATTGTTAGGCACTGTAGCAAAGACATAACACATGCACGAAGAATAAAAAGCGTTTAAAGTGATTGTTTACTTATACTTATTTCAACGACCTTATTATGTAGATTATTATGTAGACTAGAGGAAGCCCGTGCTACGCACGGCTGGTCTTGGATTCACCGTTTGCTACACTGGCACGGTTTGGTTGCTCATGTGTATGTCTATGTTTCACCGAATTAAGTTTCTTCAATCCCAATTTTGTGCACACTGGCCAACAAATGCTTTCATCGAATTAAGTTTGTTCAATCCAATTTTTGCGCGCACTTGGTAACAAACGCTGACTTTCGTTCGCTTCGCTCACTCAATCAGCGCATACCGTGATGCAAGTCAATGGATGCACCGTTTTAAAAATTGGCACGTCGATGCATTTTCCAGCATCGTTGTCTGAAAAAAAAATTGCGCTGGGTAATAATGTTGTGTTTCTTGGTGAAGTCCGTTGTACGGACGGGTGGTGTTAAAATCCTTACCCTGGCAGCTTTAAGATTTTTGTTTTCTGGGAGACGCAGAAAGCAACTCGTCCGGCCGAACAATGCCTTGTTTTGTTTTCTCCTGTACAGGCCTTATTGTTCCCGGCCACTGTACAAGATAGCAATGATAAACCTTGTGCTCCGTTTTAATTGTTAGTGTGCTAGTTGAAACAATTCATCTCAGCTCTGAAAGCCCGCATTTACGAAATAAATAAGCCATTCCATCGTGTTTAGGTGCCAATTTCGAACAACGTGGCTTAGTTTGATTCGAAACTATATGCCTTTAGCTGAAACACGAATTCTTTCACTTTACCCATCAACAATCAACGGTTTAGACGAAATTGTTAGGCACCGTAGCAAAGACATACCACGTGCACGAAGAATGAAAAACGATCACAGTGATTGTTTGCTTACACTTATTTCAACGACCTTATTATGTAGACTAGAGGAAGCCCGTGCTATGCACGGCTGGTCTTGGATCCACCGTTTGCTACACTGGCACGGTTTGGTTGCTCAAGTGTATGTCCATGTTTCACCGAATTAAGTTTCTTCAATCCCAATTTTGTGCACACTGGCCAACAAATGCTATCATCGAATTAAGTTTGTTCAATCCATTTTTTGCGCGCACTGGTGGGTAACAAACGCTGATTTTCGTTCGCTTCGCTCACTCAATCAGCGCATCCCGTGATGCAAGTCAGTGGATGCACCGTTTTAAAATTGGCACGTCGATGAATTTTCCAGGATCATTGTCTTAAAAATGTGCGCTGGGTAATAATGTTGTATTGCTTGGTGAAGTCCGTTGTACGGACGGATGGCGTTAAAATCTTTAGCCTGGCGGCTTTGACATTTTTATTTTCTGGGAGACGCAGAAAGCAAATTGGCCGGCCGAACAATGCCTCCCTATTGTTCTGTTTCCACTTGGACAGACCTTAGTGTTGCCGGCCACTCAGCAAGATAGCAGAGCCATAGGGTCTTCGGGCAGATGACCAGGAGTGGTTAACGCTCGTTAAACCCTTTGAAACCCTTTTTGCAATATAGCAATGATAAACCTCGTTCTCCGCATTAATTGTTGGTGTGCAAGTTGATACAATTCAGCTCAGCTCTGAAAGCCCACATTTACGAAATAAGTAAGCCATTCCATCGTGTTTAGGTACCAATTTCGAGGGCAGTAGGCCTCGAAATTAACAACGTGGTTTAGTTTGATTCGAAACTATATGCCTTTAGCTGAAACACGAATTCTTTCATTTTACCCATCAACAATCAACGGTTTAGACGAAATTGTTAGGCACCGTAGCAACGACATAACACGTGCACGAAGAATGAAAAATGATCACAGTGATTGTTTGCTTATACTTATTTTAACGATCTTATTATGTAGATAATAATAATAATATTCAAGGACTACGCTTGTGGTCCGGCCGCAAAGTTCAGTAATTATCACACTTTATTGTAACTTCATTGTAAGAAAGTCGGTGTTTAATTCCTGCATTGTTGTTGCATGGCCACTAGCTTTGGGTACTTTAACACAAACCAGAGCTGAGCGTATTTCACGCTTGGCAGGATAAATACCTATGTGGCGAAAAAACTTGAAAATTGTTGGAAATGGGCAGCCTTTGTGCCCTGAAAAGCAATAGTTGTATTTCAATCACGTACATAAACTGTATCAATGTCACAAAAGTGCGTGAAGATCGTTGATTTCAACTGACTACTACATAGTGAGTACTTACTACTGACTACTGACTCCGCTCATATAAAATACATTATGCGACAGATACGAATGAAATTTGGTATTCAACACTCTTTTAACTCCAATACGTGCCTTTTAAGGTTTAACGATTGGGGAGGCATTAAATAAAAAGATTGCAATCATTTGTAATGCTATTTTTCTGTATCTTGGGAAAACGCCACCGGTTATCAAAATAAGCATTACTCCTTTATTCTTTATTCTTTACTCACACTTAAAAAGAGCTCAGCCTCTCTGCTATGCGCCCTCTCTACCACTAACCTAAACTACTTACTCTAACAACAGACCACCGGCTACGCAATACCACGCTCCCGGGAGATACCAGCTAGCTCTCAAAGCGTCGAGTGGCGGTGCAGAAGCCCAATACTTTCCGGAGACCACGCCCAGAGTCACCCTCCGCACCCATTAAATCTACCACCGTAGTTCCTTGCAGAGCAACCAAGTAAGATAAGATATAGTTACAGTCAGTTTCGTGCACAAATAAAAACCACACTACGTTTCGGGAGGACAACCTCCCGTCTTCAGGTAAAAATAAAACACTAAAACATTTTAAAAATTCATGGCAGTATCTGCTGAGTCACCATGTCTATAAAAACAAACTATTCAGGCATGGTCAAGGCCTAAAACATTAAAATTATTAAAAATATTGAAAATATAAAACATACCAAATGATACAGAATGACACACCATATTATTGGATGGGCGCCGGAAGTAGAGTCTAACAGAGCAACCCGCCTAGTATGGGCCCAACGCAAACATTCAAGTAGGAAATGAGCGACCATCTCCTTTGGAGCACCACACTCACAAGCCGGCGAGAGACTCCAACCAAGACAAAACATGTAAGCATTCAGCAGAGCATGTCTGGTCTTCAGGCGCGACAGTAGACCAGCGTCTTTCCTGGCAAGCTGACCAAGGAGAGAGGGAGGGGCGACAGGTGAAAGGCATGCAAGTGCCTACCCTTAGGAGAACCATCCCACTGCCTCTGCCACAAGTCACTTGAGACAGCACGGAGAACCGGGTACAAGTCCCGACTGCCAAAACGACATGACACGACGTCACCGCAGTCAGCCGAAGACAAGGCATCAGCAGTCTCATTCCCGTGCTCCCCACTATGACCTAGGACCCACTGAAACCGCACCGAGCAACCAGACAGCAGCGAACAGCGAAGCTTAGTACCAATTTCCAAAACAATAGGCTGGGACAACTGGAGGAACGCAAACGACTTTCTCAAGAAAGAGAAACTTGCTCTTGAGTGCGAGCAGATCCACAGGCGAGGTACCTGTAGGTCCAAACCGATATCCGGGGCCACGGACACCGCTGCCAATTCCCGACGAAGCTCGAAGGAATTGCCGGCCGATGGCGTGCTTGTCCTTGCTTGAAGTTTTGCACAAAGACGCCTGCTCCTCCAACCCAGGTCTCCTGACTGAAGGAAGCACCACAGTAGATACGGACCTCGTCACTGGGAGCCACCACATCTAAAGCAGCGAAAGAACCCACCAGACCATCACATCAGTCCCACGAACAGGCAGAATCAGCCCAGTCGCCGTAGAGGGTCACTCCCAAGCAGCGAAGCTCCAAGACCAAGGCGGCCGAGACGCTGACGAACCAGTGAACCCAGCCCTCCATAGTCAAGCAGAATCCCAACCAATGAGTCCGCACTCCCTCGCGCCACTGCTCACAAACACACCGCCACACAAACACACAGGAGCTCTTTTCCCCTCAGTTCAAGGGGTTGCTCACCAGCCTCCACAAGCAGTGCAAGAATGGGAGTAGATGGCAAACAACCAGTGACAATACGTAGACAGTCATTGGCCACCACCTGCAAAACACCAAGAGACCGTCTGTTGCCTGCAAGGAAAGGCAAATGAAAGTCAGCAGCCGATCGGACATAGACCCTATAGAGAGAGCACAACATGGAACGCCTAGCAAGCAGACTACGTGAATGATTTAGTGAGGTCTTCGGACTGGCGGTCGCGGCCGCCCTCGGGTCGCTGCGGCTGCCGGCAAGATGACCGAACTTGACCATTTAGAGGAAGTAAAAGTCGTTACAAGGTTTCCGTAGGTGAACCTGCGGAAGGATCATTACCGTGCAAAACGACAAATGTTTGCAAGGCCCCGTGTCTTGAGATCAAAGTCTCTTTCACTGCCGCGAGTTCTGCCACCCACGACAGTTGAAAATCCATGCAGACACCCAGGTACCTAACAGTCCTAACCACTTCAACAACTGACGAACCCACACGAATAAAGACGGGGTAAAAGGGCCGCTCGTGAATACTACTAGCTCTGACTTCTGTGAAGACAGGGCCAAACCTCTGTTCGCGAGAAGAACCCGAGCCTGCTCAACAACAGCCTCCAGGGAGGCAAGGAGGCAAGGACATGGAGGGCTACGGCCAACAACCCACACAACCAGGTCATCAGCGTAAGCCACCACGTTGGAAGAAAGGTCCAAGTCGACCAGTACCCCTGTCAGTGCTCATGACACCCGACCAAAAACCTCCCACGCGATTCGCAAAACTGCGCCCCTGAGCAGGCCGAGGACAACCTTCACCAGGCCCTCAGGGCACACACCCCGAAGGGCTTCCTAAACCCAATCTAGGTCCACCGTATCATACGCGGCCCTGATGTCCAAAAAGACGGTACAGTATTTTGTTTCTGAAAATGTGCGTTAACAATCTGTTTTCAACAATCAAATGATCAAAAATAAAAACACCACCCGCTCGCGTCAATTTTGTTTGGCACCACTCCGAGAACCACTTAATTAATTTTTAGCAGCCTTACAACTTATAAGGGCTACGTCACAGTGTTGCAAACCACACTACTCCACTTATTCAGAAATAATTATGCAAAGTGTAAAAATTGTGAGGTGAAATACGAATCGTTCCATCTATACAGCCACGCCTCACGAACACTGGATTCCAAGAGGAGAACCGCGTTTTTAGAACGAGTAACAATGCAAACGGAATGCCAGAAATAATCGGCAACACAACATTTTTGATAAAATGCACGCGGTACTTGTTTGCAGTAGGGCGTATGGCTTCGGGCTACTGAGCTCTTAACAAATGCGCAGTCCCTGCTACTTATTGTTGATGGTTGAATGGAAATCAGTAACGCTTTAATTTATATGATAGAAGTCCTCACTCCAGCAAAACTAAAAAGAAATTAATATCTCCGTTCGTATTCAATATTTTTCGACCAAACTTGGCCAGATAGTAGATGAATGGGCAGTGGCAAAAATCAGACACCACAAAAAAAAATACAAAAGAAGTGATATATAAAACAAAACCCACAAGGGTGAAAGGACTAAGTTTCAGCCAATCAATGTAGTGACATCAGAACCAAAAAGGCTGCCACCAAGTTACTACATTAGTTGCCAGTCTAATCCCACCGAGTATTACCTCATACGTTAAATCAAAAACTTGGCCATTGCTACCGAAAGAAGCAATGGTTAGGTTTTTGAGTTAACCTTTGATCTAATACTCGGTGGGATTAGCTTGGCAACTAATGTAGTAACTTGGTGGTAGCCTTTTGGCTCTGATATCACCAATTTGATTGGCTGAAACTTGGCGGGCTCTTTCACCCTTGTGGGTTTTGTTTTAGATAATAATAACTATAATAATGTTCACCACAATTAACGTGGTAGGTACCGGAGAGGTGTTGAGCCGCTAACACCGGACCCACAAGAGGATGGGAATCAGAATTTCGGGCCAAAATCAAAATCAAGACAGTTGTTTAAGGTAAGAATGCAGTGGCTCTTTGTTTAGCATTCTACGAAAGCCAGTTAACGTGTTCATATTAACCGTCTCAGCACCAAGGGCATTCCAAATTGGGATGACACGGACCGAGAAGAAATCCCGCTGACAGTTAAAGCGCGAGTCCTGCACAGACAACGCCCGAGGGGGTACCCTAGTCATTTGACTGTTTGGAGCTTTATTGAAGAAAAGGAGATCAACAGAGATGAGGCCACGCAGGATCTTGTAGCCTACGTTACGATGATATCGAACTTGATTCTCCACAACTCGAGTAAATCGAGGCCAGTCCTTTGCAAGTCTTCAAAATGATATATGTCCCACAAGCCCGGTAGACTCTCAGTAAAGCGGCGCTGTGCCAACTCTATTTGGTCGATATCCTTTAAAAGGTTAGGACACTACACCGGGGTTGCATATTCAACTAGTAGTCGAACAAAAACCTTAAAAGCCTGGTTTGTGTTACTTCCGATAAATTGTTTCTGTATTCAAGAGTTTTGCATGGTAAAGCTTCGCCACGTACTGCGTCAACGCAACCAGGAAAGATAAATGCAACATTTCACATGGCCCATTGCACCAACAAATTGGAACCTGTGCATGTTGGCATACAGAAATACTAGGAAGAACTGCAAGTTATGGAAACCATGACAAATATTTTAACCGAGTGAAAACTTCACACCAGAATGGACTTCTCGAAACAATCATTGGGGTGTGTAGTATTTCCAGTATACTTTTCTTTCTTTCCTTTTTAGTTTGGGTGGTAAACTTCACACAATTCCTAAATTTAATGTGTTACTAAAACAATGATTGAACAGGGCAATACGAAGGAATAGAATTACACAAAACTGATTGTGTTAGCAGCAACTAGAATTGTGTGACATTCGTTTAAGCAACAATTTACTTCCGTATAAACTCTTGGTTAAAGGGCTAAACAACACCCTGAAGGTTTGGGTACTAACTTCACAATAGCATCTAAACCTTATATCCTACTTATAAAACAAATATTGTGCTCAGGATTACATACAATATGCTGCACGCACTACCAAAATTGATGATTGTTCTACTTTCATTACAAGTATTGTATTACAAAGATAAAAGTGAAAGTTCGACTTAAACTAAATATTGTGCTATGTAGTACTTCAAAAAGTGGTGAATGAACCAACAACATGTGACTATTGTCCTACTTCTGAAACAGGGACACAGCGAATTTTCAAGAATTTCTAATGTCTTGAGTGGAATTGCAGCTTGCATCTGTTGAGAAAGGTCGTTACACCAACAATGTCGGAGCACCCAGAATGAGTTTTAGTAGGAACAACTGAGAATTGTGCTATTTCTGTACAGTACTGCAACTTTTGTATGCTCAAAACAATGATTGTTACAGGATAGTACTTTTAAATGTGCTGAATGTGCTAATATAACAATTGATGATTTTATTACTTCCATTAAAATAATAATAGTATAGGTTTGTTGCAAACGCAACCGGAATGGCAAGGACCTGATGGTCACTGACTGCCATCCGATATTAAAACTTAAAAAAAAAAAATATATATATATATAAATTACCTAAGTTAAACAGTTTAAAAGTATAAAACAAATACGATGGCTCGGCTGCAAAGGATGGGTTAATGGTATTTGGTTGGGGTCACGAATGCCTTACCACCAAGGTTAGACCTACCAGGGACACAATGGTCCCCGATGGCATCGCCAAACGTGAGGGACAAGTGTGGGGCGGGGGGAGCCGGGTATCATTGTCACTGTTACTTTAAAAAATAAAAAGTGCATCGTAGTCTAAAGCTTGGTCAAAACCAATTGTCAATCGTAATAAAGATAAAAAAAAAGTGATAAAAAAATAGTAATAAATGAATAAAATTTCTTGCAATGATTGCAAAGGTCAACTGGATGCCCGCAAATACGTAGCCTGATCAGTAAAAAACTTTTCAAGGCTATGGTCATGGAGTTTTAGTTTAAAAAAAACTTAATTTTAAAATATAGCTTTAAAACGTGTTTAGAATTAAAAATACAATAAAAATAAACCATTTTACCCTCCCACAATGCTGAGAAGGAACCGGAACGGGGTTGGACCACTGACACCGTCCAGAGGCTAGATGGGTCGTTTCAAGAAAGTGTGGAGGGGTTCCTGAGAAAGACGAGATCGGAAGATGGACAAGGAGCGAGCATTAACAGTGTCCGAACTCAAGGCATTCCAAATTTGGACAATTCTCACCGAGAAAAAGTTTCTACGACATTCCAAACGAGCAGAGGGAAGGGAAAGTTTCCAATTATGGCCTCTAGTACGTCCGATGGTTGTAGCCAGATCAAAAAATGGTAATGGAACTTCCAGTTGGTGGTTAAGTATCCTGTAAGTCAGGAGGAGGTCAAATTTAATCCTGCGAAGTTCAAGAGGTTCAAGTCCAAACATGGTTAGGCGGGCTTTGTAGGGGGTATCACGGAGACCTGACAATCTCTTGGTGAAACGCCTCTGAATTGCCTCAATAGAGTCAATATCACCCAAGAGAAAGGGTGACCAAACAGGTGTTGCGTATTCAAGGATCGGGCGGACAAACACCTTAAAAGCCCACACTCTTGTTGCATTATTGGCCGACTTGAAGCACCTTTCGACGATAGCTAGACGTCTGTAGGCAGCCAAACAAGTCTGTCGGACGTGGGAGGACGATTTAAGATCTCCAGTAAACAAGATTCCCAAATCTTTCACAGTGATGATGCTGCACCAATAGTTTTTTGTGCTGAACTTCACACCAGATTTGATAATTAATGGGTAACTAAGTGCAATGTTTCCGTTGGGGGTTCACCACCCAAAATGCCTATGCTAGCAACAAGTAGCAATTATGCTATTTTCATTTAAGGGATAAAGCACCCTAAACATTTAGGTTCTAATTTCACACCGACACCCAAACGTGATATACTACTCAAAACATTGACTACAGTGCACTCATCGTTGTTAAATAACATATGACATGTGCCAATATTACTTCATGTTTTAATAACAAATGTTCATATTTTATTATTTACTTGCAGCGAGTGAATCTGACCAAACCCGCTGTGCCGACGAATATTATTTGTACAACTATTGTGTGAACGGACAATGCATTTTGAAGTTTTATGGCAACGCGGGCAGACAGAAAAATCAAGAAGAAGCAAACGTCGAATGTGCTAAACACCAAGACACACTATTTGGTTTGCGGGACTACGAAGATATCAAATTAATGGCAAAACCAAACGTGACTGAAGACCTTTTAATTGTCACAGGTATGTAAATTCATTCATAAACACCATAAAGCTCAGTTTGACCAGTTTTGAACCATGTATACAATAATTATTTTATGTATAGCATTGTCAATCGTATGATTTACTATAGTTGCGTTAAAGGTAATTTTTTTTCCTAAAAGTTTCTAGCATTTAAAATCCTGGATGTGTGTCTTAAGGAAGAAATTTTTTAGTATTGTTAGTTTTTTGGGGGTAGAGAAACGGATATTAAATTACTTTTAATACCAATGCAATTGTGCAATATGCTAAAAACATTACTGCCAATGCTACCAGTTTGTTTATAAAAGCAGAATTATGTAAATTACTAAAGTCTGGATTGCACATCGCTCTCTACTTTAAATTATTCTGTGAGCTAACAACACGGACGGGCATTGTGTAACAGGTAGCAGATACATTGGGCCAGAATAGATTTTACCGATAACTGAGATGGCTCAGTGTTGCAGTTTGATTCAGTTCCCCAGTTGTCCTATACTTTTTAAGAAGAAACGAAGCTGCAGTTAAATAGGCTAACATCGTAGCGTGCAAGGGCAGCAAAATAAAAGCAAGTGGATTTTTTTTGCCCGTATGACCATAAACTGGCTTATGCTGCCTTTCCCGGCTTCTTCAACGGGAGCATATTAATACTTGTAGACCTTTTAAAAGTTAAAAAGAAAGCATGAAAACTCGAGTATTAATTGTTAAACTTTTATCTTTCAAGTGTGGTGCAAGCACCATTTGCCAGTAATACTGAGGGCCGACCTCAGTCTTACATACAAGATTGTTCACGGGTTATTGGCTGTCCATCTTTCTTTCTTCGAGCGACATCCATTATCATCAACTCGGGAGCACTCCCTCAAGTTAAGTTGCGTGTTCAATCCGCAAGCCAGGATTGCCGCAAGCATTTCTTTGCGCTATCGTGTTACAACCATTTGGAATGGCGTCACGGACGATATTGTAACTACTCCAACAACAAACATTTTTATTAAACGTTTAAAATTATTCTCATTGACACACTGTCTATTGCGCCCCTACCATTAGAGCTCCTGGTGTACATCTCACCCTGTTTAACCAATTTACCTGGATCGGTGTTAGTAGCATGCCCTTCCATTATCTACCCTTTCACGAGGAAAATTGTATTATTATTATTATTATTAATAAAACATATTGTTTTGGTTTATTCCACAGCAAATATCACTAAGGGTTCCAAAGACGAAACCAATATGGTGATGATAAATTTCTGCGACGGTCGAAAAATTGGTACTAAGGACCAAAGGGGACCGGAAGAGGCTCATCCATACATTTGCCAGGATTATTCAATTCCTTGTAAGTCTTTTTTGTGTGTGGGTATTTTGTCATGCTTCCTGTGTTCACTTTAAAGAGAGACAAAGTAAAGCTGACACACAATAGCTTGCAAAGTAATAGGATCAAAACAAACTCACGGTATTCCGACATACATCAGCTAGTAATAGTGTTTGGTAATAACTATAAGAAACGGGGTATTCTAAATCAGTGTTGCCAGAGGGGGAAAAATGTATGTTAAATTTTGGCCAAAATGTCTGTAAATTTAACAAAAAAAATCTGTAGAATATATAAAAATGAGGATTTTGCCTTCCTCATTTGATGCATAGGTATTAGAAAAAAACCATTTTTACTACTGATCTTTATGACAACGCGTGGCCTGAGCAGATAATTACATTGTGATGAGACTTTTGTAAGATTCTTGCACTTAACCAGTGCCTTGAAACCACTGCCTTGGCATTCAAACGGGCTGCATGCCATTGTAAACAAGTGTTTTACGTCTGGTAACGTTCGAATTAAAATTTGGGCCTTTAAGGTGTTTGTGAGGCCCATCCTTGAGTACGCTAACCCAGTTTGGTTCCCTCACTTATTGGGTGATATTGACCTGATAGAATCCGTTCAGCGCCGGTTTACGAAAAGCGTACGTGGCATGCTCGACCTTAGTTATTACAAACGCCTAATCCGCACGGGGCTGGACCAACTTGAATTGCGTCCCATTCGCTTCGACTTGATTCTCACATACAAAATACTCCGTGGGTTGATTAATGTGAATCTTCCCTTTTTCGAACCCGCATTGGGAGTTATGGCTACAAGGGGTCATAACTGGAAGCTTGCTTGCCAGCCTGTGGGGACTACCTGCCGCTTAAACTTTTTTTCCGTAAGAGTCGTAAATGTTTGTAATGCCCTTAAGGCAACAACTGTAGGCCGGCCAACGGTGCAGGGATTTTGCCGTATGCATTAACAGGAAAATCTCAACAAATTCCTGAAGCGTCAGTATTTACCATCGCAGTCTATTATTGTTTATAATGTTCTCTGTTCCTTTTCTCTTAGTTTGGCTCGGTATCAGCGGTTCAACACCCTTCCGTAGTCCTTCCACTTCTACGCGGAGAAATTATGATTATTAACTATAACCATGAAAAAAAAATAGAGTATAATGATAATTAAAGAAGAAATTAACTTTTCTTGGCGATCCGATAATTACTTCGATACGAATCATGTAATTTGGTTTGTTTATCTATATGCTGTCACCTGACTGACTAACGAGAAGACTAAAGCCCCTAACCAGACTGGCTGCTCGCGGCTGCACGGCGACGTAGTATGGTGTAAAAAAGACTTCAATATTCGTCCTTAACGTAACACCAACCAGCCGATTGCAGCAATTTTGACCTTGTAGGGGCGTAGTTACGCGTCGCTTCGCGTATTTTCCTTCTGTCTGGAGAGGCCTTAAAGCCCAAATCAAGCGGCTGTATAGCGATGCAAGACAGTATACCAAAGACATAGAAATCGTTCCTTAAAAGTAACACCAACCATACTACGATTTCAGTAATTTTGACCTTGTTGCCAAGTAATACTCATTGATTCGCACGAAATTTTCTTTTTGTGTGGTAAGGGCTTCAGACGAGACTTAGTTGCAGTGCACGAACGCGAACGCGACCAACGGAACACCATGTGTTTCGTTTCTTTGAAGCGATTTAGTGCTCCTTAATAACCGCTTTCGTGTATTGACTCCTATAGGGCAATGACACAACGTAGTATTATTGTATATAACTCTATGCTGGAGCCAGTAACTGGGATAGCTGCAAGAGTCACTGGTCGAGGGGAAAAAGAAGGGCGTCTTACTGAAACCAATGCTGTTAGAGCGGATTTCGTAGGCCTAAAACGCACGATTTTTGTTGATTTGTTGGCAGTTGCTGACATTTTTAAGCAAGTGGAATCTTTTCTTTCCCGATTACAACCTAGCAGCATAAGGAACTGGAGAAAACAAAGTTCTTTTAGGCCTATGAAACCGCTTTCATAGCACTGCCTTGACTAGAAGTGCCGTTGTTTAACCCTCCATTTTAATCTAGTGCCCCTTGCAGCTATCTCTCTTGTAGCCAATACGACGTCACATGACGTTGCTCTATAGAGCTCTTTAGGTTTGTATCCCGTTCTTCTTGTGCGACAACGAAAGATTCCCCAAAATCTGTAGATTTTAATGAATTTGAGTAAAATTTTTTTTTTGTCTGGAAAACTTGGGAAAATCTGTAGATATACAGAATATGGCAACGCTGTCTGTATATCTAAGTCTGTATATCTACAGATTTGCAACACTGTTCCAAATGTCGTTTAGTGTTGTCGATGGTGGGTCAAAAATGACTGCTTTCTGCGCATAGGACATACATTTTTACTCCTTTTTTTATTTTGGCATTGTATGAGATATTATGAATGGTCATCAGAACTGGACACATTTTCATCACATCAACCTCCTGCATCTGGCAGCAGCATTGCTTGCATAGCCGCAAGTGCACAGTTCATGAGTATCCGTACCTCTCCCGTGTTTTCAACGGTTACAGTCAGAACTGAAATTTGGTGTTTGATTGTGTATCATTGGTTAAGTATAAAGGTTAGTTTAGTTTTTCACTGAATTACTGGTTCGTGACCTCGATTTCGTTACCGACCCCCCCCCCTCCCCCATCCAATGCAAACATTTTTAATATTTACTGTACTGTATAGTAATGGTGCCACTGTAAATTTAGGCTGCAGCTTGGTTACTTCCTCGGCAAAAAGGCAACAAGCGTAAGGCTTAAAAAATGTGTCCGAATGTCAGGCGCATGAAATAAGTGCGATCTAGAGCTAGTTTTTTATACAAACCTTAAAGGAATTGTGGGTATAATGAATTTATAATAATATCCGGTTTTAAAACACTCAGGTAACCTGTCTAATTAACGAAAATGTCTACTGGCGTAAAAGTGTTACTTTTTTTCAGTTAAACTAAGAAAACCTTACGTCAAATAGGCACCGTCATTTTTTTGTGCCCTTTTACACTCCTAATTCCTTAACAGGTATGCACAAGTAGCTGTAGAACGTCCCTTGACTTAAAACAAATATTCATAGTATCGTGGAGGCAAAATTACAATGTTCCAGCCTAACTATATCCCACGTACTAATTCTATATTGATCACAAGCGTGCTCTAAAATAGGGAATTATTATAAGTTGCTAGCTGGACCCGTGCATGCTGCACGGTGATTGAATTTCCTGGAGTTAGCCTCTCCCGGTGTTTCGTCTTGTTAGTAAAGTAACTGGGTGCTTTCAATTTCTGCCCCTTCCCAACTTACATTCCCCAACCCTGTCCCTGATCAACCGACTTCCCCCGTAATCCACTGCACACCCTCTGGCAGTGTAGGGTTTGTATACCACCAGGCCCTTCCTCCTGCACCCTCGGTGTTTGTTTTCCCCCCCCGGCACCCTGCCACCCCACACCCAACGCACGCCCTCCACGCGCATCGTGGCTTTTTCAATTACTTCCCCCGCCCCCAACCTGCACACCCCATTCCCTCCCAGCCCCACCCGGACCACCCTCCAGCAGTATCGGGTCTGTATACCTCCCTGCCTTTCTCCCCAGCCCCCCCCCCTGGTGTTTGGTTATAAATTTATTAACCCCCAAAAAACACCCATCCCCTCCCATCACCTACCCGTATTCCCCCTTCTGTTTGATGCGCACATTCAGTAAGCACTTATTGTGATCTCCCCTTCTCATCCCCTTCCCCTCCCCTCTTGAACTTTGTGAAGGGTCCCCGTGGACCCGAGCAAAGCGAACAACATTAGCTGAGCAGTCAGCTTCCTCGTGTCCGAACAAAGCAAATGGCTGGTTCGAATCCGACGACTGGTCCATATAATCCTTAAAAATAGTATCAGAAATTAATTCATGCAACTGAAGGTTAACAGGACATTTCGTCGAAATTGTGGCGCAGCCCCAAAAATGACGCATGCCTGAGTTTTATTGGATTCTTTAAAAAAATCCTATCACTGAGTAAGTCAGCTTTCAGTATGCAAACACCTGCTGTATGTTAATCTCCGTGATTGTTTCCGGCATCTTTGAAACAATTCATGTGTGTTATCTTTTACAACACAGAATAGGGCACATTGGAGTAATAATTGTTGCTACTTTGAAACAATTCCGTTCAGCTCTGAAAGCCTGCATCCACAAAATAAATACACCATTCTATCGTTAATAGCTGCAAATTTCGAGTAAGGCCTCGAAATTAAAAACGTAGCTTAGTTCAGTTTAAAACTATATGCGTTTAGCTAAAACATGGATTCTTTCATTTTACCCATCAACAATCAACTGTTTGGGCGAAAGTTTGTAATACATAACATGTGCTCCAAGAATTGTTAGGCACCGTAGCAAAGACATAGCATGCGCACGAATAATGAAGAAAAACGTTACTTTAAATTGTAGCCATGGAAAAAACGTTACTTTTAATTGTCGGCTGCTGCTGCTGTTAATTCCTGAGGTTAAAAACGTAGCTTAGTTTGGTTTAAAACTATATGCGTTTAGCTGAAACACGCCTGCAGAATCTCGCAACCTCCCGCAACTTGGCTACTGGATTGCGACCCATGGACTGCGAAAGCAGGTCATCCAACAGTGGAAGCTCGCGCGTCCAGGGATCCAACAACACACGCCACTGTGCATACCGTGGACACAGGAGCAGGACATGTCTTTCATTTTACCCATCAACAATCAACTGTTTGGGCTAAAGTTTGTAATACATAACACGTGCTTAAAGAATTATTAGGCACCGTAGCAAAGACATGGCATGCACACGAATAATGAAGAAAAACGTTACTTTTAATTGTCGGCTGCTGATGCTGCTGATTAATTCCTGAGGTTGGGTATTATATTAGTAGATCCCGAAAATTCCTTATCAGCGAATACCCAAAATAACCGGTTCCTACCTGACGTGGACAACTGTTGTCGTTGGATTAAAAACGACGCCATGTTTCACCCAGGCGTAACTATTCCCGTGTAGACTAATTAAATAGTTTACAGGAGTGATGTGAAGGTGGGAATGTTACAAATTGTCTCCACAATTCCGAAACAGTGTGCAGAAAAAAATAGCTTCGGAATGTTCGTAACAGTCTGTTCTAGTATCGTTGGATAAAAGACGTATCCACCTCTCAGTCAGGCCTAATTGTATACCGTTTGGTCAATTCGCCAGGCCACTGGAATGACTTCAATCCGGGAATTATTTTAAATTACACCCACACCGTTCCTCAAAAGGGTACCAAAAATAGCTGTGGGACAGCCCCTACCCTCTTACATAGACCACCGTTCGTAGTCTTGTGTAAAAATCATTCCCATCTTTCAGTCAATCCTAATATTGGGTTAAATGCACAGGTTACAGGGAGTGCTTTGAAATCGGGAATTACTGTAAATTATAGCCATAACTCCTCAGCAAGGTAGGGTCTATGTCAGGTTCCTATTTTACGTAAACAACTGTTCGCCATTTCAGAATAAAAACCCTTCCAACCTTTCAGTCGAGGCGAATTATCTCTCATTTTCTTATTTCGACAGGTCACAGGAGTGTTGAAGTCATAAATTACCATAAATTACGCCCACAATTCATCAGTAGGGTATTTAAAAAAGTAGTTGTAGGTTGACTCCAATATTCAGATTGACTGAAACGTGGGAATTATTTTTATCCAAGACTGCGTAAAAGTAAGGGCCGTCCCACAGCTATTTTTGGTACCTTTTGTAGAGACCCTGTTTTATTTAAACAAATGTTCTTAGTCTCATTGGCTAAAAAGCAAACCCCATTTTTATTCAAGCTTAACTACACCCATTTAAGTTAATTACACAGTTAAGTTAAACGGAAACAAAGCCCACACGGGTTAAAAAATCCACCAAGTTTCAGCCAATCAAACTAGTGGTAGCAGACTAAAAATGGGTGCCGCCAAGTTTTCAATATGGTGCGCCAATCCGAACCGAAAAGAGCTTCCCCCAAAAAAGTAGTGATATCACCACCGCCAAGTTAATCTGACTGTTACATGCAGATTTTTTGTTGCATCTTAATTTTGCCAGTGGCCAGTTAGTGGTTTAGTCACACGTTTTTGATACAGCTATAGCTTTGCTTTTTTCCAAGGGCTATACCGTTCTTGTTTGGAAGTAACTGCATGCTGTACATGTCCGACGTATATCCCTGGTACTTGTTCCCTACTTGTTTTACGAAAATCTAAACTAAGCCATGTATTTTTATGAATTTCTTATAAATGCAGTAAAGCGTTTTATTTGCGCGCGTGCCCAGTTGCTTGTTTCTTCGATTTTTTTTTTTAGTTTTCTGAAGCCGTACTTCAGACTAATTAAAGGTAATTTCCTTAAGAGCATGTCGCATACTAGTTTACCAAAATCTTTATGGTCGCAATGCATTTTTAAGCATTGCTTATGAACGGAATAGGTTGCAGTTAACAGACCACCACAAACACTAAACGATGCGTCAGCAGATGAACAGTATTCTTGTCGCCCAGACGCTAGAAGCTCTGTCCTTACTGAAAGTAAATTGTTATGTAGCTGTGTGCAGACAATGTAACCAACAATGGAGGCAGAATGTTCGAAAACAGGTGGCGTGTTCCCAACCTTCATAAAAAAAATCATTGCACGTTATTGCAATCGTTGTTTAGACCCTGGCAGGTCTAACCTTGGTGGCAAGGCAGGCGAGCCCCGAAAACCTTTCCTTCCCATCAACACTTTTCCTGGCCATGCTTCTCAATATATTTTTTTTATCTTCATGTTTCATTGTTCTCATTTATTTTGGAAATTTGATTGTCATTTCTTTGGCTGGCAGTCAGTGATCCGATGTGATCCTTACCAGACCAGTTGCTCTAGCAACAAATTGTTTATTATTATTATTATATTATTATTATTATTGCAATCGTTGTTGTTTGCTCCTCTCCAATAAACAAGCACAGTCAAATGTGAAGTGAATGCCAAATTTCAGCCAGAACTGTCGCATAAATTATTTTATTTCGGTGGCAGAGTGTTTTACGAGCGTTAAAATAGAGAAATGTCTGCGTTATTTAGGCTCTTTTTTTTTTTACCAGAAGCAGGTGACGCTTTTCCTTGTCTAACTATTGGTGTTAGTTCTTTAAGCCGCCTTTCAACAAGTTCTAGGCAGCTTGGCCGCATTTTTTTTTTACTTCACCCACATCGTCAAATTCGCAAAAACCGTACCGTAAAATCCACGGCTTTCAAAGAATGTACCATAGCCAGTGACTGGCAATGTAACAATGACAAACCTTTTTAAATAATGGCTTTCTGACAATAACAAGTTGTCACAATGTCATTGGCGGGCGGACCACTACCTTGGCCTTGATTAAGTTAATTAGGCAGTTTTGGTTGCTAAATTAGGCATTTAAGCGTCACCCGAGTGGTGTAAAGTTGAAAATTATAGCAATAAGTAACATTTTGATACAAAAATCTGCACAAATCGATAAAACTCAATAAACCATTTAAATAATTTTTTTTCAGTTAACAAATTTTCTCATGATCAGTAAGTATAGAATAACAAACGTAAAAAAGAATATAGGTGTATTGTAATTAAGCAACCAACGAAAATCATACAAAAGAAGTGACGTAGTACAGTGAGCCACCTTTATGCACTTACGTTTCATTGTATGATATTCGTTGATGGGTTATTTACAATTTACCTGTATATTATTTACAGCCATTAATAGCGATTTTAAAAAGAATGTTAACATGGTACCTGTTTTTTTCTTTTGAGGGAGGGGGAGGGGCGTTCGGTACGCACGACAGCATACGACCAAGAAGGTCTATTTTCGATAAATAGCATTCGATATGCTATTCACTTTTTTTTTCATTGTTAACAACTTTCCGACCTTAGCATTATCATGAAGTAAGTAAAAAAAAATTGTCTCTAGGATTTCTGGGCGAGGATATTTCTCGATAACGAGCATGGCCCACGGACTATTTCTCAGTAATAATATATTTTCGCTTATTAATTTATGCTCATCGATTAAAAAAAAACACTGCATAATTAATGTAATAACGAAAACAAATAAAAACAAACAACAAAACAAAAAACTCTGAAACGCAAAAGTAATATTAAGGAAATCACAGCATTCCTTTTTCAAGCAAGCAAAAGTTTAAAACCATTTTGAAAATAATCGGTTGTTGGCACCGCCATTCACAGTGGGAAAATTGAAAATTATATGCTCGTGTCATTTCGAGTACAAAACAACTGTCTAAGTTAAAGAAACCTGATGATGTTATAAGGAAGAAAATCTGTTGGTTTCATTTGGCTTCATCTTCATTATATTGCTATGAAGACTGCAGCTATTTGCAATTTCAATTCACCACAAATCATGGCACCGGCTTGCCCTGAACTGTCCTCAGCCGTTAAATTTACAAATTCTTACTCCTCTTAGAGACAAGTCTGTTTTCTTATCAAATATTCCTTTTCTTTTGGTAAATAAGCGATATCATGCGATCAAAATCAGGACGGGATTAAGGTTACTTGGGGCCCTAGGCAAAATTCTTAGCCCCCCCCCTTCCCCTTCCCATAGTTCTGTTCTACGTAAACAGCTCTTTATCTAGGGGTAAATGAAAGAAAAAATTGTAGGACGGGAAAGACTTTTTGCGTTTTTGAATTTTACTTGTCAGTTACTTGTCATCTTACATTTTACTGCTCAATATTTTCTCCTTATTCTGCCCAATTTTTTTTATAAAGTTTTTATTGTCAAACATTATGACAGAAACTTTGTTTTGCTGAAATATTGGGGGCCCTTTAGAAATTCGGGGCCTGGGACTAATGTCCCTAGTGTCCCTGCGTTAATCCGGCCCTGATATTCAAAATATTGTAAACAATAATTAACATATGTCTTGTTTCAAAATAATATATGTTACTCACTGATTGTGTATCGTTTCTATAGCTTCTTACTGGAATATCCAAAATTTTACATCAGCCACTATGAATGACAGTAAGTACAACGTTCATACCTAGAATCTCTGTCCTCAAAATATCTTACTTTATCCCATGGTTGGGGCATCTAGTGTAGTACCTGAACAATGTTTCTTGCAGCTTCATTGTCCAGAACCGACGAGTGAGATATCAAGTCAGACATCCCACTGTTGCACAATTAAAACTCGCTTGTCCACTGATACGTCACTGACTAAAGGAACAAAGACGATGAACAAAGACGAAGCACGTGACAACAGCAATACCTAAATGTGCTAGTCAACTGGTTTTACCACGTTGAACAAGAGTGGCTATCCGTAAAAGTCTGACCAATTTACCCCCCCCCCCCCCCCCGTCCGTCGTTACGGTGGGAGGAAAGGACAATCACAATTTAACAAATTTGTATTTCGCATTTCATACAATTTTTCTTTTTTGAAGTAGATTTGTACACAAGAGGAATTTGAGTTCGTGCTAACCTGCTTGCTAACATAGTTAAACCGTAAATATATTCATATCAGCTTACCTCTTGATATTGCAATTAAAAATTTAGATCAGCTCACTTGCTGACACGTTCGTTGGAATATAAGCTCTTACAAGCTTACTTGCTAAAATTGATGGTGCACTTATTCAAGTTCGTAAAATTAAATGCAACAATGAGATTAGTAGTGTCAGTTATCAATTCTCACGGAGTAAAAGACGACGATGAACAAACCTGTAAGCTCGTGTACGACAATGCGAACCACAAGGCTTCAGGCAATAATAGATGAGTGGTGCAGCCTCATAGCGTGCATTATCGGCAGAACACCTGAGGTTTCATGCAATATCACAATTATCTGGGATAATTGTGATATTGCATGAAACCTCAAGTGTTCTGCCAATAATGCGCGCTGTGTGACTGTACCACTCATCTATTCTTACCAGAAGCCACTCGATTTCATCAGTGCAAAAGGGAATTGGAAGCGGCTCTATTTTTTTTTCTACTGTTATCAGAAGGTCTCACTTTTTCGCCTCAAGAAGGGGAACGTTGGTTTATATTACGATGCGCTCTCAACGACTCAAATTTGTTCTCCGAACCCCGTGTTATGCCCCCTACGTCACAATTTATTCCGTTTCCAAGGCAACGCCAGGTGATATTGAGGATGCGTCCAGCCACAGCAGAAAGCTGAGACGCACCTTCAATCACAGCTGGTCTTGGCTCCAACATGCAACACATCGCCCGTGTTTTGATATTTTTATTGTATTTTTTTTAAAGTGTGTGTGCTGAATTGTTCCGTCTAACGAAAATCCCGATATAGTAGGACGAAAATTTAATGAATTTATTCCACGCAATAAAGAAAACTCCTGTAGTTTGCTTGCTTTTATTTAATGTGCATTGTCATCATGTGTGAATGTTTTCATGTGACCGTTATACTGCTAACTTGTCATCCTTCGTAGTTCACAATGTTAGCTATAGTGTGCTCTTATGTTTATTACTAACATTTACTGCAGTTTTGCTTTTCAGACGTAAGCGCAGGCCTTAAATTATTAACAATGTATGCAGCTATGACGTCATAGAGTTGATCACCAATAAGTCCACACTCTTGTTTGCTTATCGCTTACATTTTATTCGTTCCACTTTGTAGGTTGGTACTATGGGTACCCGTATAATTGCACACAGTATTTGGGAAGCTGTTTCCTTTTCGTGACGGAGAAAAAAATTCGTGCTCAGGCCAACGAACACTGCAAACTGTTGGGTGCTGCAAATTTAGAAGCAGATGAAAACGACGCTCTAGATTTTCCATTTGTTATTTCTTTTTTGTGGCTCACTGCTTCCACCAACCCGAAATTTCAAGGCAACTTCGACTTTCTCGGTAAGTAGGATCACAGCCACTCGCTCTATTGGCGTCGTTGTGTGTGTCTGAAAATTACAAAGCACACGTGTCTTTTTCGCACCATTGCTTAAAATGATAGCCTGATATCAAACATACGTAATGACGAGCGACGTGCACCGTGGCTTTGTAAGGGGGCACTCAGAACTTCAACCAATTTGATAAAGAACAACCCAGTGTTCAGATTCTTTGGCGAGGGATCGAATCCCATCACCTACCATGGTATACACAGTTAAAAAAAAATAGTCCAAGAGTAGTGACGAAAATGTCATTAGTTTTCAACAGCGGGACTTTCGTTAGTTTTGTCTCTTGTCTTTAGTTACCTAGAGAGAATAAAAAGCTTCCAAAAAAAAAAACTGGTACTGAACAGAAGTTTAATCAGTGTTCCTGTAAGTTTTGACAAATTTGATGCTGTCGTTGTGTCCGCAGTCACTGGTTAGCAATGAGGGCAGTTGTGAACACGAAAACCTTTGTAAAAAATAAAATTGGATAGTATTTGGAATTTCAATTGATTCCCTGGAAATAAAGAAAAAATAAGAAGGTAAAGGGTAAACGAAGCAAGCAAGTCTGCATTAAAGACTGACCTTGTTAGGATACACGACCTCTAGGTCACCACTGAGAAAGATTGAACAGCTACTTAGCTCGGCTGGAGCCTGTAGCCATAATCCGCCACGGTTGCGCAGTGCAGGTTAGAGCGTCCGGCTAGTAAACGGGAAGTTTGGGTTCGAGTCCCAGTCGGGGCAGTTGTCTTTTCTTTCTTTCTCAGATTAGTGTGTCGTGTATCCTCACAAGGCCAGTCTTTAATGCAGACTGCTTGATTCGTTTACGATTTCCTGTAATTTTTGACTAATTTGAATGCTGTCGCTTTCTGCCAACAATCAGCATAATATTAGCTGAGCAGCAGCAGCGCTCACCCTACTGCATTAAAGCGCTAAAGTGGTCTGTGAATGGAAAGAGGTTCCTGTCACGTTCTTGTCACGTGTTTCTGATAGGATAGTGTTAGATACTATACCAGGATCTGTTTGGCCTATGCTCAATAATACCTAGGTCCACTCCTCAACCGAGGGTTTCGTGTACATATCCCTTAGGTTTTATTCTACCGTACTGAAGTACTTTTCGAATTCTGACACGTTTAGTGTTCGATGTTTGTAACAAACAAGGCTAAGAGCGCGTTTACGCAGCGACTCGCCTTTGCATTCTCGCAGCTAGAACTCAATCGCGATGGCAAAGGTGACATTGCCATGGTAACAACGCTAAATGGATTAGCTAAATCCGACATCGTTTGAGTGAATACTTGCAGTCTTATAATCCGTGCCAATAATATAAAGAATTCCTCGTGACGAAACAATTTTGCCAAACGCTTCTGAACTCACGCTATTAGCTGTTTTCGTTGTGAGGTGGCAGACATAAAACCGCCTCCATGTTGGAATTTGAGGTGGTTTCTAGCTTCTAGCTGCGAGAATGCAAAAGCGAGTGGTTGCGTAAACGTGCCCTTAGGCAGGTTGACTACTGTACTCGTGTTTCAATTAAATAAGAATAGGTAAGCCTGAGACAAAATTAAAAATTATTCAAGATTAGGCTGTGGTTTTAATGCAGACTCTGCGTAATGTAGTAATAGAACTGCTGCTGGGAGGATGGATTCAGTGCTAGAGCATAGCTTTGCAAATATTTTTCATTCTCCCAATCCCTCGCCCTGTTGCGTCATGCAAACGCAGATTTAGCAAGCTGAAATTAAATAAACATTATTTGAGATCCATAATGTCTCATGAATGATTAACAAAACTGAGGTGCAAATGCAAAAAGTGCGAAACTATCAATTTCGCACATTCCCTAACTTTCACAATGGTAAAAACGGTCAGCGATATATCCCGTATTACCACACTTTGCAGTGCGTGACATTCGTATCGCCACACTGAAGTGTGGTAATATGGGTGCCATGCGCAGAAAAGTGCGGTGATGTCACATGACGTGACTGTGAGGTGAACGACGTCATTTTTACACGATGAAGAGTATCCGTGATATACTACAAGATAATAGACATCTGTGATAATAGACAAAACAAAAATTCTCTCCGACGCTCTTTGTTTTAAAGATAATCCCACGCTCAACACACAAAATACCCCCCACCCCCTCCTCCCTGCTCAAATGGTATCGGCCGCAAACCGGGCTGCATCAATAGAAAATTATGCAAACGTGACGACACAGAGTTTGCCTAAACAACGCAGCTATAAAGTTTTTTGCTATGAAGTGTTAGCAATGACAGCAGTTGAGAACATGAACACTTTTGAAAACCTCATTTCGAAAGTTAGGGACCATGCAATAAATTAGTTGTACTACCAAGGGCGAACTGTACATAATTTACGAGCTGATGGGTAATATCCCTCAGATGGCCAATCGGCTCGAACTACGTCTCTATTGCGTATCGGTCTGCAGCCACGACGTCATCTTGACGCAGTTCTTCTGGATTGGCCAGTAGTGTATGGTACTATTTTAGCACCTTAATATGGCGTTGTGTACGGCTCCTAACAGAAATCAATACTAAACTTCGGTGTACAAACCTCTTCCGTAACTAATTCAGTGCTATTTGAGATTTCAGCCTGTAACAGTTCCAATGCAATTCGTGTTTGAAGATTTCAAATTTTCTCCGTAACAGATTTCAATGCTGAGGGAAAGCCCAGCATGACGTTGTTGTGTGCAGATTAGTATTAGAGTATGGAGATGTTGTGCGCGCGATAGCATGGGCTAACTCTTCCTAATGCTAGAAGATTTCAATGCATGAC